>QGMG01000386.1:0-31732 GCA_007825325.1 Lachnellula cervina | reverse complement strand
CCCACACTCTCCACCGAGAAGATAAAGTGATCTCTCACGCGCCCAAGTTTTACCTTCCCCTCAAACTCCTCATGCCGAAGACACTCCCTGCTGACAGTATCCTTCATCGGATCCACCACCACAGCCTTGATCTCCCCCTCATGCCCCTCATACCCACTCCCCTTTCTCTGCGCCTCCTTCTTACCCACCTTCTCAAGCCCAATAACTCCCTGCGGAAAACACCTAGCGAATTTCTCAGCGTCCTTCCCTAAGATCGGCTTCACAATCGTAATTGTCGGCAAAAGTCGGTAAGAAGCCGTAGCAACAGGCGAGAACTTCGCATGATCACTTCCCACACCCTTAAACGCATGCATATCAACATCAATACACTGTCCGGGCCTCAGCTTTGCTACCAAAATATCGGGGTTCGTCGGCCTAATCGCATCTTCTCCCGAAAAGTACTGTTCTTGTCGTCCAAACGGCTTAAACTGTATATCCCGCGCGTAGACATGAGCATTGTGATACGCTTTCAACGGATCTCTTTCGCCCTTTTCAGCTTCCTTATTCCGAGTACAGGCGATTTTAAGAGAGAGGATAACAGTGTTGTAATCGAATTTCGTGTTTTCCTCCTCCTCCTCTTCTACGACAGTGTTCATACCATCATCTTTCTTCCTCGGATGCCATTTCAAAAACTCTTGAATCCCCTCTTTGCCCCCCTTGAACGGCACCAATCCTAGACGCTGGCATAAGACCTCGTCCTGGATCACAGAGGTGTTGTTGTGCACGAAGACGGCCTCGATGGCTACGGAGGGGATTTCCGCGATCATGATGCGCCGGAAAGCGTTAGCGACTGAGGCGTCGATGCCGACGAGGGAGAAGGAGGATTCCAGAGGGTCATTGTGGTGGATGTTTATTTTGAAGGTGTCGCGAAAGGAGGGGAGCGACCAGGAGTTGTCTTCGCCGGGCCAGTGACCAGGGAAATCGGTAGAGGTTACGTTTGTGACTGTTTCTGCATTTATACCTACGATCTTTCGTTTTTGTTAGAGTAGTAATATAGCATAGCTGCAGAAAATGCTTGCCTTTCGACGATCGAGCTCCTCTTGAGAGGGTTGTATGGGCGCCATGGTTGCAATTTCTTGAATTGATCGCGGGGTCTGTCGAGCAACTTTTTTTTTGGAAGCTTTACAAAAAGTCTCCAAGATCGGCATCACGGATAGAATTGCGCCAACCAATCAGGAGCTGCTGAAAGCCCATTAGTTAATCCGCCCCGAGCTTCCACCAAAATCGTCAACCTCATCGGTTCTTGAAGGAGGCGACGACAAACTGATTTCAGTCCATTGCCCGGACCCCTCCGCCTCAAATCGTGCCAATTGAAAAAGACTGCAGCATTCTGGTACTCACAAACCAGGATACTCGGTCACAATGGCAGCATCCCTCGCCCGGCTTGCCGGCCATAGTGCTAAACGCCTCTGTCTACGACCCGCACTCCCAATTGCACGCACCTCACGAGCATTCTCATCCGTCCCCTCCCTCCGTTATGCCGAGCCCTACCATGGCACCAAGCTGATTCCAACCGATTCGAACTTCTCGCACCCCACCGATCCCTACGATACGCAGCATGTCAATAAGACGCCGGACCCGAACGTGGATGGCGAAGGCGTCGAGGACAGGAAGATCAGGCATTACACGGTTAATTTCGGGCCTCAGCACCCTGCAGCTCACGGTGTGCTTAGACTGATTCTCGAGCTTAATGGAGAGGAAATTGTGCGCTCGGATCCGCATGTGGGACTGCTGCACCGTGGGACTGAGAAGTTGATCGAGTACAAGACTTATCTGCAAGCTCTGCCTTACTTCGATCGTTTGGATTACGTTTCTATGATGACCAATGAGCAATGCTTTTCCCTGGCTGTGGAAAAACTGCTAAATGTTGAGATTCCGGAGCGAGCGAAGTGGATTCGGACACTGTTTGGAGAGATCACAAGAATATTAAACCATTTGATGTCGGTGTTGTCTCACGCAATGGATGTTGGGGCTCTTACACCTTTCTTATGGGGTTTCGAGGAACGTGAGAAGTTAATGGTAAATTCAACGATTTTTTATGCTTTTGAAAGCCAATGCTAAAGTAGTATGCAGGAATTCTATGAAAGGGTGTCAGGAGCTCGGCTTCATGCTGCCTATGTGAGACCAGGAGGTGTGCATCAAGATATCCCCGTAGGCCTTCTTGATGACATCTATCAATGGGCAACACAATTCGCAGATCGCATTGATGAAACTGAGGAATTGCTAACTGACAACCGAATCTGGATTGGGAGAACGAAGGGGGTTGGTGTTGTGTCGGCAGCCGACGCGTTGAACTACTCTTTCACAGGTGTCATGCTTCGTGGATCAGGTATACCATGGGACGTTCGGAAGAGCCAGCCGTATGATGCGTACGGTGAGGTTGAGTTCGATGTGCCAGTTGGTGTCAATGGTGATTGCTATGACCGATATCTCTGTCGAATGGAAGAGTTCCGACAATCTCTCAGGATCATCCATCAATGCCTAAACAAGATGCCTGCAGGACCTATCCGTGTGGAAGATTATAAAATCTCCCCACCACCCCGTGCGGCCATGAAGGAGAATATGGAGGCTTTGATCCACCACTTCTTGCTGTTCACAAAAGGGTATACCGTACCACCAGGAGAGACGTATTCGGCCATTGAAGCGCCAAAGGGAGAGATGGGTGTGTACGTTGTAAGTGACGGGAGTGAACGTCCATACCGCTGCAAGATCCGAGCACCTGGTTTCGCACACTTGGGAGCATTTGACCAGATCTCGAGAGGTCATTTGTTAGCTGATGCTGTGGCGATTATCGGAACAATGGATCTGGGTAAGTCGATGCGTCTATATGTTGAATAAAAATAAGTGCTGACCAAATGTAGTGTTCGGAGAAGTTGATCGATAAGAATGAGCGGAGGATGGGTTGTACATTGATGATACAGACGGCGTGCCTTTCCTTGTTGTACAGTCCTGTTCAGCTGAGTTAGAATACCAGCAAATTGAAAATAGAACCATGCATAAAGCTGCCTTTCGAACTTACAAAGTTATGTGTGACTAGTGGCGAGGCTCGCCCATGTCACTGCTGACGACGGGTGCCTCTACTTGTTGCTCTTGCGGATCTACTTGTCGCTCGGAATCTTCAGCTACAGACTTTGCGTAGGCTTGGTAAGGCGTGTGGCTTGGTTCCGAGTGTGCCTTCGAGAAAGCTTTCATCTTCTTGCCGTTCTTTCCATTGCCCTTCACTGCTGGCTGGGCCATGTCGTTGCTTGTGGTTCCGGGTTGGGAGGGGTCAGGCTGAGGATACCACTTCATGCCGGCGCCAGGTTGGCCCAACATAGTTTGACCCTCCCAAACCAAGTGGCTCGGGTAGTAGCCTCCAGCAACCGCCGCTCCATATCCGGACTCGGGGACAATTGGTCTTTGCTGGTGAAGCTCATTGGCGATGTACCCAACGTATTGGTATGCTTTCTCTTGGGCTGTGGGGTCCCAATCACGCCGAGACCAATCGCCTGGTCCTGTCTCTTGCCCTGCATGCATTTGATGGCCTGCTAGTCCAGAGACAAAAGATCCATAAGATCCGTCCGCGTTTAAACGCCCATGTCCGAGTATAGCGTTGCGTCCACCACCGTCATAACCTTGAACCCACTCACCATCTGCAAAGTTTCCGCCGGCATGAGTTCCAGCGCCCACCTGACCTTGATCAGCATACCTATACTCGACCCCGCCACCAAAGCTGCCACCTCCACCACCAGCTTGAGGAGTCACTACAGCACCATCATTTTTCTGCTCATACTGAAATCCGTCCTTAACACTTCTTCGGCCACGTGAACCATGTTGTCCAACTCCAGTCGATCTGTCGCCCCTGTCTTCATAGCGATGCTCAGCACCTTGTCGATCATTTCTACCTCCACTAGCCTCTCCGGAGCTCGCACCACCGTGAGCCTTCTCGACGGGCTTCTCCTTTCCCTTTCCACTCCGAGGTCGAAGACGCTTCTCCCGATCCTCACCTTCAAAGATAACTTCACACAAACATTCCCCCGCCATGTGTCGTTCCTTGTGTATCTCCTCCTCCCTCAGAACCTTGATGTTCCAGATGATTCGAGAGCATGGGTGGCAGAAGTCGTTAGTGAATATCGGTCGCTCGGCCGGGTACTGGCACACTGGAAATGTGGGGTTGGATTGAGAGATAGGGCATGCTCGGAGGACGGGGATGGAACAGTGACCGCAATTGTACCCGAGAAACTCCTTAACGCACATTGTTGCTTTTGATGATGATGCAGAGATTAAAGATAAGTATGCAAGAATGGATAAAAATAGTTGGATGCTGAAGCGAAAGTAAGCTTGACAAAATGCGAGGAGATGATGATGAGATGCTTGATGAAAGACAGATTGCGAAGAATATGTACCGGTGCGCAAGTTTCCGATCCGTGAAGTGAATGAGCAGCCTTTTCAGGAAGGAACTGCGTATGGGAAGTAACGACCGGGAAGCCTCTGAGGAAGGGAGTTGTTCTCTGAATTGGTTCGCGATCTACTTGGAGGCCAAGAGGATCTAAGTTGCAACTGTCAGTAGAAATATTTGCCAGAGTAGAGGTTAAGAAAGGCTGAGCTAGTGTTCACCCATAAATGAATACAAAGGTTAGAAAACAAAAGGCTCCGACTCTCTTTGCTTCTGCTTGCAATTCACTAGTAGTCAAGCAAAAGACAGAGAGAAGTGGCATTTCGCCACTAAAATAAAATGAGCCCTGTGTTACGCTTCAATCAATGAAAATCTTTTGACGACCCATTTCTAAAAGGTTTCAAAAGATAAAAAATAGTCTAGGGAATGGAAACTTCGAGACCTTGATCAGGAGTTGAAAAGAATGAGTGAGTGGTATATATGTTGCTGTTGACCCCGGCTTTAAGCGAGTGTTGGGAATAGGGGTAAGAGTAACCTTAATAGGTCCTGCTGCAAGATGCAGGATGCAAGTAAAACAATAGCGACTAGGAGAAGTGTAACGAAAATAAATATTAAAAAGCTTTTACTTACGAGATAAACAATACGCACGCTTTGGGCGTCTTCGCAGGAGTTGGTTTTCTTCGATAGTGAGTTAGCGAGACTTCAAGTATTTGGTAGAGGAGACTTACCTTGGGATCTAAAAATCCACTGAAATATCGAATGAGGTTTGCTACTGTTGTTTGGAGATCATCAGCAGTGAATACTAGTTGTGACATGCAAAGCGAGGCGGGAAAACAAGAACACTACTCTTGAAATCTAGAAAGCAACTTGCACTCGCAAGAGATTGGGACATGATTGTATATATGCCTTCAACAAATGGATGGTAGTTACGCCATACATGTGTGACAAATACCTACAGACGATAAAAACAGTAGTGATGGGTGAAAAGAGCGTCGGGGAGTACACTATGCAACGGAGATGGCCAGCTTGTGCGAGATATCGAAAATACTCCTTTTGTAGGATAGGGGGAAGATAATGGAATGAAAGATTCAATAGCAGCAAGTGCTAACCAGTGAGCATGGACCTTTGAGACTCAGATGTGCTGACATGTTGAGAGCTGCAAAGTGAAAATGCCCGGACTCTGGAAATGACTTGAAAAGCGAAACGTCTTCAAGAGCAAAAGGGTTGCTGTATAGTATCTTACCTGGAATTACAACTTCATTTCCTAATATCAGACCCCTTGTAATGTCTGAACTTAGGCGAGGAGACGAGAGGTGGTAAAGGGGTACTAGGAAGCGGGTATTCCCGGAATACTTGGGCGATAAATCGTGCGAGGACGTATTCCTTGCGTGGCTTCTGGTAGAGGCTCAGTGGCAGATTGTCGATCGGCAAGGCAGGATGCAGAACAATGGGCTGGTACGTTGCTGGGTGTGCTTAGTTGTGCTGTACGACTAATGGCCTCTGATCCAGGGTAAAGACAAACAAGATCGCGATAGAATGAGTAATTCGGACCTCAGACAAAAGGTCACTATGAGTGATTATGAGTATGAATAAATAGAGTTGGTGGCAGTGGTGAAGAAGTAGTGAGAAGACGTCAGGGAATTCACACTGGGACAGTCATGAGGAGTCATTCATACATTCATATACTGTGTTGTAGATGACGGTGAATTAACGCGGTTTAATACACTTCACTGATCAAGCTTGCGCTTCTTGTATTCCCCGTAATGTTTGTTACAGCGCGTTGGATATTTTCCGATCTTGCAAGACGCAAGCTGGTTATTCTGGGCAGGGTCGTTTGATTCTTGAAACTTATATTTCATAGAGCAAGCAAGACCAAATGAATGCCTTGTAGATGGGCCTCAATAAAGTCAAGTATAACATTGTCCAACTTTTCAAGAAATTAGGACACCCCCTGTCTTTCGGTTTTCGGAACAAAAGCTAGATCATTCTATAAGCTCTCAACTCATATGGTATCCAAGAACTTGGACTCTAGAGCGGATAGAACGTAGAGGAACACTTTTCTAGACACATTGAGATGCAGTTCTTTACAAAAGGGGTTGTGGTTCCGCTTTCTCTGTTAATACAGCTCGAGTCACAGGCATGCTGTATTCCTTTGTTTGTACTATTCACCTTTCTAAGATATAGACCCCCTCCTAATCACAGTCACAAGTAAAGACACATCTTCCAACAGTGTTGCAGTACTTCTGGCAACTCTTGCACAACAGTACGGCAACAATTTGAAAACTCGAAGCAACCACCTAAAATAAGAGCTCCGCAAGAACCCCGAGCACGGCTCTAGCCTCCTGAATACAAGAGCTTCACACTCGCTATCACACTACACCACACCACACCACTCCACTCCACAACCCAGGCCGAGCAATGTCATTTCAGTACAATTTTACTCACACTTGTGCCCACACGGGTTACGGCCCTCTCATAGCCCATCCTTCATCACTACCTGCCACTGTAACCCACCTAAACCTCCCCTTCGCCTGTCCTTTCTGTACCAACTCCACCACAACACATGTCCCACCCGGCGCGGCCTCCTCTGCATCCTTCACCCCCACCTTACCCCTAACACCTGGCACATTCTCCGCTCCTGCATTCTCTCCGACATCTCGCCGGCTGAATGGGCGCGTTGCATGCCGGGCGGGAGTGGTGGGGTTTTCAGACAGATGGCTTGGATACCGAGGCCGGAGGGGGAGGTGAGTGTTTATGGGGCCAGGGAGGAGATGGTAGGTGGAGAGAGGAGCTTGGTGGGTGGTACTGTAGGAGTGAATAGTGTAAGGAGGGAGAGGTTGGTTGGAGGGAGGGTGGTAAGCAGATTGCCGGGGTTGGCGAGTCGATTGGGGGCGGTGGTTAGGGAGGCTGAAAGGGAGGGGACTTGATAGTGGGGTGCATGAAAGGAGATCTCGTAGAAATCGAGCAGAGTGCTGATATAAGATACACCCTCTTGCACAGGAAAT
This sequence comes from Lachnellula cervina, assembly GCA_007825325.1. Taxonomy (NCBI): domain Eukaryota; kingdom Fungi; phylum Ascomycota; class Leotiomycetes; order Helotiales; family Lachnaceae; genus Lachnellula; species Lachnellula cervina. The sequence continues at coordinate 24,313 of QGMG01000386.1, read as the reverse complement.
CGAAGGTTTCTTCTGCTGTTGTTTTGAAATGACGTATGACACGGAGAATCAAGTATAGTATTTTTCTTCTTGGAAAGCCGACTTGCAGCTTCTAGACCTCTCGTGGAAAACGTCTGAACATATCAAAAAAATGATAGTAATATTAACACAAAGGGGCCTTCAATAAATTGGGCGCTACCCAGTCATGATAGCATACAGGGGAGGGTCAAACGTTTCAGATATTGCAAGCAGTAAGACGCGAGGACTTTTCCGAAAGCCCAAGAAATGAAAGGTTTAAAGCATAACAAAATAAGTGGTCTAGGGAACTGTACTAGGATTCTGTTGCAATGGTGTACAAAAGAGATTGATTTCTCTCGATCTAGGGTCATAAAACCGGAAACTTCTTGACTACACTACATATTCACAACACCCCTTACTCTTCTGAGGCAGAAGCACCAGTAATAATCTCGACCAACTCTCCAGTAATGACGGCTTGACGGGTTCTGTTGTACAGAATTTGGTATTTGCCGATCATGTCTCCGGCGTTCTTGGAAGCGTTCTATGCCTTCTTAGTATTGAGCGAGTTGTAAATAGAGCAGGTTTAACTTACATCCATAGCGTTACGTCGTGCGGAAATTTCACAAGCGTGGCCTTCAGCAAGAGCCCAGAACAGAGTGTTGGAGAGGGCATATTCGCGGAAGTTGGTAAGAACCTCGTCTTCTATCTCGAAAGCAGAAAAGTTGGCTTTGTGATCATGTTAGTTTGACTTTCGCATGGTTTGCTAAGGACAACTCACGGGATTCCTTGATTGCCTCCTCAGAGAAAGCTTCAATCGGGGTAGCCTCGTAGGATGTGGCATTGACGAATTTGTTGTAGACAATCTTGATGGAAGCATAATCCCCTGGGAGGAGGGAGATCTGGTCTGCGATTGCTTGAGCTTCTGCGAAAGTTGGGATATTCTTCCCAACGTTGGAGAAGCTCAGAACTAAGTTCTTTGAATTTGAACGAGACAATTGAGCCTTGCACTTCTCGCCCAGAACAACGACATCGGCATCAGGGGTCTCGACAAGCATTCGGCGGACCTGCTTCGACAATCCAGAGTGAATACCACCGCAAAGTCCCTTGTCGGAGCCGGAAACCACAATCAAGGTCTTCTTGCCTTCACTCTCTAACGGCTTCGTCTCGGCTTGCTCGAACACGGTGTTTGATGTTTTACCATATTGACGGGACTCAGTCATCGCACGTTGGGCGCGGTTGAGTTTGGTGGAAGCGACAATCTTCATGGTCTTGGTGATCTTCTCGATATTGCTGATTGACTTCAGGCGCTGTTCGATCTCACGAAGGGTCGCGAATGTAGCGGCAGGTGCTGCAACTGGCCTACAAATACACGAGAGTTAGTTTCGTTATCTCATATTCCACCGATCCATCACATTGAGCTTCCCATGAGCTTATTTCCTCCTCCGTCAACACCCGTTCACCAAAGGTCTTTCTTACCTGGCAGACGCCGCAACGCCAGCCTTCAAAGCTGGTCGGACCGCTCTCGAAAGCATCGTGGGCGACAAAGGGAAGATTATCGAGTGTGGGTATAACTCGACTCAATTGACCAAGAGTGCGTTGCGAAATCAATTGATATTCTTGTTGTTTCGGGTGTCGGAGCCGCTTGCTTGCAGTCAAATTCCACCTCACCTGAAGCTTTCTGCCGCTAAATCACGTGGCGTACCTGCAGCCAATCACAACGATTTAAGGGGACTTCGTCGTTTTCAATTTTCAGTTTTCAGCGCCCGCTGGGAAGGGAAGGCAACGCTCTATTTTTTTCACCAAGTCAAACTCTGTATGTCCGCTCGACGCCTCTTTCCTTCCCCCCAAACATTCTTTAAACAAATCCGATTTGTCACATTGCGAAGCACGCCTAATCTAACATTTCTACGCGCTCAGAGGCAGGTTCTACACTTTGCTGCGATCTAATTCGCGTTAATACTACCTACGTATTGACAAGTCTTCAGCTCTCTCCCTCGTTTCACGCCCGAGAGCGCCACTCCTCAACGACCACCACCCTTCTCCTTCAAGATGTCTTCGGACTCCGACGACGATATGCCTCTCGCCAGAGCGAGTGCACCTAGTAAGTATACACTTTATCTTCACTTCACCTTCAAAGGACTCCTCAGCGAACACAAGAACATTCGGAATGAAGCCTGACTCGGTCCTTCAATCGTCTTACATACCCTGGACACTTGCAGCCTTCTCACCTTTGACCATTCATTCAATCATCCAAACCCATTTACTAACTCTCGATCTTCAGTCTCCAAGGCACACATCTCGAAAGCGGACGATAAGGCCATGGATAAAGCTATGGGCAAGGCCGGAACGAATTCAGAGAATGTCCCTGTAGGCATATCCGTTAGGAATGGACCTGTTCTGGGCGACGAGATGGACGTGGACCCCCCCTTACGAATGGTCACGCGAAACGGAAGTCCCGAGGCAGCACTTCAAAGGCCGTAAATTACAACGTTGAGTCAGAAAGTGAAGAGGATGTACCATTGGTATGCAGGCAAACCCCGTGGCAATGTTGAAATCATATTTCATGCGACAAGAGCATTGTAACAACATATGCTGACAAGGATCCTTAGGCCAAACGTCAAAGAACTGCGAAGAAGACTGTGGATTCGGACTCGGATGATGAGCCATTGGCAGCCAAGAAGTTCGGAAAGCTTCCTCCCAAGGCTACCGAAACTTCTTACGGACAGTCCTCCGATGACGACCAACCTTTGACCCATCTCGCCCAGAAGAAAGCCTCAATCGAGAAAAAGGCTGAGAAGGAAGCCAAGGCCATTCAAGCCAAGGATGCCAAGAAGGCAAAGAAACCCATCAAAAAGGCCGATTCTGATGAGGATGTCAAGCCAAAGAACAAGCGAAAATCCACCGGCACTCCAGCCGCAAAGAAGGCAAACGGCGTAAAGAAAGAAGAATCCGACTCCGACGCTCCTCTTTCGAAGAAGGTATCGGCAAAGAAGCCAAATGGCAAAGTCAAGTCCGAGAACGCCTCTCCTGTAAAGAAGGGTAAGGGCAAGAAAGACGAAAGCGAGGATGTCGAGGAGGTGTATCGATGGTGGGATGCTCCGAAAAAGGAAGACGACAGTGTAAAATGGGACACCCTGCAACACAATGGTGTCGTCTTTCCTCCTGAGTACGAGCCACTTCCTAAAAATGTCAAGCTTCTTTACGATGGGATCCCTCTTACTCTCTCTATAGAGGCTGAGGAGATTGCCGGCTTCTTCGGTGCTATGCTCAATTCCACTCACAATGTAGAGAATCCAACTTTCCAAAAGAACTTCTTCGGAGACTTCACCGAGGAAGTCAAGAAGACTGGTGGCGCTAAAGACAAGGATGGCAACAAGGTTGCTATCAAGGACTTCGAGAAACTTGACTTCAAACCGATTTTCAATTACTATGATGGCAAGAATCAGGAGAAAAAGGCTCGATCAGCCGCCGAGAAGAAGGCAGAAAAGGCTGAGAAGGATAAAATCGAAGCACCATTTGTGCACTGCATGTGGGACGGTCGCAAGGAGCAAGTGGGCAACTTCAGAGTTGAACCTCCGGGACTCTTCAGGGGTCGTGGTGAGCATCCAAAGACAGGCAAGGTCAAACGCAGAGTCACACCAGAACAGATTACAATCAATATTGGCAAGGAAGCTACAGTTCCTACTCCACCCGAGGGGCATAAGTGGAAGAATATCTCCCACGACAACAAGGCTACTTGGCTTGCGATGTGGCAAGAGAACATTAACGGAGCTTATAAGTATGTCATGCTTGCGGCGAAAAGTAGTATCAAGGGCCAGAGCGACCACAAGAAATTTGAGAAGGCCCGAGAGCTCAAGAAGCATATTGCTCGTATTCGAAAGGACTACAACAAGGAGCTGAAGGCTGAGTTGATGGCTGATCGGCAACGTGCGACGGCAGTCTATCTCATTGACAAGTTTGCGCTGCGTGCCGGTAATGAGAAGGATTCCGAGAATGAGGCCGAGACAGTTGGATGTTGCTCTCTGAAGTTTGAGCATGTTACACTTTCGAATGATCCACACCCCAATACCGTCATTTTTGACTTCCTTGGAAAAGACAGTATTCGTTTCTACCAGGAAGTGCGTGTCGATACTCAAGTCTTCAAGAACCTTAAACTGTTTAAGAAGTCCCCAAAGAAAGATGGTGACGATATCTTTGACCGGCTCACGGTAAGTCTGTCGCTAAAGCTAAGAGTACTCAGACTAATATTTTAAAGACGACTCAACTTAACAAGCATTTGACAAGTTACATGCCTGGTCTGAGTGCCAAGGTTTTCCGTACCTACAATGCCTCGTACACCATGTCCAACCTGTTGAAAGACCTGAAGGGCTCTAAAAACTTGTCTATTCAAGAGAAGGTCAAACTCTATAATGACTGCAATAGAGAGGTCGCCATCTTGTGTAACCACAAGCGTACTGTGGGTGCTGGCCATGAGGCCCAGATGGAGAAGATGACAGACAGGGTAAGTGACTGCTGCTAAACAGTTCTTTTGGCATCGTACTTATTGTCTCTGTAGATCAAGGGCCTCCAGTACCAGCAGTGGCGCATCAAGCATATGATGCTAGATCTCGATCCTAAGTTGAAGAAGAAGAAGCCAGCCAGTTTTTTCGAGTTGCACGAAGACCTTGATGAGGAATGGATTCATTCTCACCAGGCATTCCTCATCGAAGAGCAGCGCACAAAAATTGAGAAGAAATTCCAAAAGGACAACGAGAAGCTCGTCGCCGAGGGCAAGAAGGAGATGAAGGCCAAGGAACTCACCGAGAGACTTGAAGTCGTCACTGACCTAGAAAAGAAGTTCAAAAAAGAGAACAAGACTAAGAAGGTCGAGGCTGAGGGCAGAGGTCCAAGCATTGAGAAGTGTGAAGCGAATCTTAAGAAGCTTGACGAGAGGATCAATACCATGAGATTGCAGGCCGAAGACCGAGAGGGCAACAAAGAGGTTGCACTCGGCACAAGTAAGATAGTAAGTATTGCCTTGCAGCTTAGGATTGTGCCAACTAACATTTTATAGAACTACATCGATCCTCGTCTCACAGTTGTCTTCGCCAAGAAGTTCGATGTCCCCGTTGAGAAGTTCTTCTCCAAGACACTCCGCGAGAAGTTTACCTGGGCCATTGAGTCGCTTGAGGACGATGAAGGTGATTGGGAGTTCTGAGCTCTCATACACGTTTATTCACCTTCTCTACACTTTCTTTCTATTTGATAATATGTATTCTGGTAAGGGGTGCTTTACCCACGTCTTTCGTTCTGGAGTCAGGCAATCGCATTTACAAGAGGAGCGGGGGATGGGCACGGCATTATCTTAGCATCATGGCAGCTTGGCTTTTGCCTTGTGGATAGTTCGGAGGATCGGCTTGGATGAGATCTCCCAGAACCAAGAGTTTCTCATTGAATACTTGGTTGCTGCTGCTTATCCTTGCATGGTTTTCGGTGGAACTTCGACCTGGATCTGCTTGTGTTGCCCATGCATCCTTTTACGCATTCACCTATACATATCAAAGCATAGCTAGAAGAACATAGGAACAAAATGAAGAGAAAACGCATTTTTAGAAACAATTCTCAGCAAATAAACATGCATAATAAACCACTTCCATGCCTTCTTAATGGTGCACGTGATTACGCGCTTGAGGGTTTGCCTCCCTCTCCCAACATCTGAAGCTTCGCGAGAGCTCCCCCCTCCCTCAGGATTCAAGCTTCAGCATCATCCTAGTTTACCACAACTCACAATGAAGCCCCTCAGCTCAACCCTCCGAGCCCGCCAACTGAATGGCTACATCTGCCAAGACTGCACTCGTCAATTAAGTCGCAAGCCTCAACGACGAAACTATGCCTCCACATCTTCCCGCAACCCCGAGATCTTCGACGTAGTCTGCGTAGGCGGCGGTCCCGCAGGTCTAAGTCTCCTCGCAGCACTCCGTATGCCCCCTTGCCTATTCCCATGTTCGATACTATTCCTATTCCTATGAAGCTAATTGGCGCACGCAATCACAGGGGCAAACCCCATAACAAGCACCCTAAAAATCGCCCTCATAGAATCCCAATCCCTCACGTCAACACGCACATTCTCTCCGTCTCCGAATTCCTTCTCGAACCGCTGTTCTAGCTTAACGCCATCATCGGTGCGTTTCCTTACTGATATTGGGGCGTGGAAATTCGTTAGAGAGGAGAGGGTACAGGGGTATGGGCAGATGAGGGTTTGGGATGGTGTTTCGGGGGCTGCTGTTCATTTCGATGCTTTCGGTGCCGGGAAGGAGGATGAAGGGGGAGTGGTGGCTTATATGAATGAGAATTCGAATTTGACAGCTGCTTTGCTGAGAAGGGTTGAGGAATTAGGTGGGGTGGAAATACTCGACGGTGAAAAGGTGGAGGATATTGCACTTGGGAGGGAGACGGAGCAAGGGGATTTAAGTCAATGGCCTGTGGTGAAACTTAGTGGTGGGAGGGAACTGGCTGCTAGGTTGCTGGTTGGGGCTGATGGCGCGAATAGTCCTGTTCGTGGGTTTGCGGGAATTGAGAGTAGCGGGTGGGATTATGGACGTGTGGGCTTGGTAGCTACGCTGTGTATGGAGGGCGAGGGGGAGGGAGGGGTGAAGACGGCGTATCAGAGATTCTTGCCTACAGGGCCTGTCGCCTGTTTACCGCTGCCGGGGAAGTTCAGTACATTGGTGTGGAGCACTACTCCTGAGTTGGCTGCTAAGCTCAAGAGCTTGAACCCAAGGGACTTTGTGGGCATGGTTAATGCGGCCTTTCGACTCGGCGTTGTGGATTTGAAGTACTTGCACACGTTGGAAGGGGGGCAGGAGGAGGAGGCCGCGTGGAGAGAAGACCACGTCGGGTTTGATGGCAGTAAGATTCCGCAGAGGGTGGTGAGTGTGCAGGAGGGGAGTATTGCTTCATTTCCACTGAAGCTTAGACATGCGGATACATATATCGGAGAACGTATCGCGCTTGTAGGAGATGCTGCTCATACTACTCACCCCTTGGCTGGTCAAGGACTGAACCAGGGCCAAGGGGACGTGGAGAGTTTGGCGAAGACGATTGAGTTTGGGGTTGCGCATGGGATGGATATTGGGGTTAGGATGAGTTTGGAGAAGTATGAGGCGGAGAGGTATGCGAAGAATCATGTGTTGATGGGGGTGGTAGATAAGTTGCATACGTTGTATGCTATTGAGAGTGGACCGCTTGTGGGCTTGAGGAGTGTGGGATTGAGGGCTGTCGATGCGTTAGAGCCGGTTAAGGGGTTCTTTATGAGGCAGGCGGCGGGGACTGGGAAAATCCTGTAGGAAGTATATGAGTATTATAATATCGAAATCGCCTTCAAGCTCACACAGTCAGAGTTAGGTCACTACATAGCAAGAAGCAGGTACCTCATAAGGTATGTTTCACTATTCCAAACATTTCAAGAAGAGTGAATTCCTCCTTTTACGACCGGGAAAAGCAGCGCGTTGTTATTATGACTCGAGAATGCCTTAATTTGCATCTAACTCGGAACTGCAGATATCTGAGTTTCCCACGAACCAACGCCATGCTATGATGCCAGAAAATGCTTGTCATTCATAGACCAGAGACCCAAACTCCAAAGCATAGAACATATCCATAATTCCTTCGCTCACCCGAATTAGGCAGCCACACTCATCTGAAGCAGCTAGGTCGGTACACCTATGAAGATTGCCCAAAGAAAACCCATCCGAGCCAATGGTTAGATTGATTAGACGGTGTTGTCGTGATAGTAGAAATCGATGTCTCTGGGTCGTCGTCTATTGCTGGCCACGAACTGCGCATCTCCTTCCGGACGCTCGTTCTTGGTGTTGCCGGTCAACATGCTTTGCAGGGACATGCATATGCTCTCGACGTTTTGGACGGGGCTCCAGCCTTGGGTGCCGAGGAGATCGAGGCAGATGATGCCGTTTGAGTAGATGTGGGGGTGGATGGGGATGGGGCGGTCGGTGGTGTTGACGAAGGTTACTTCGGGGGGTTCTATAGGAGGAGGGAATTTGGTTAGTTATGACTTGAGGGTTGTGGGTCGTGAGGAAAAGAAATATATTGTTTTGACGGATAGGATTGAGGGTGAGGGCGAGAAAGACGTAGATAATACCTATGGGGTATGACTGGCTGAACTTGAATTTCAGACGGTAGGTCTGGTTCAGGTATATTGGGTTTTCGTCGAGTACTTTGATGTCGAGGAGCCATTCTTGGAAGCCTTCTGCGGTAACGAGTGTGATTCCTGGTGGTAGACTACCGTGAATCTAGGAGAAGACGTTAGTAGATGCACATAGATAGATGTTGGACTGATTCTACCTTTGCCAACTCCTTCCCCAGACGTTTAGTTGCGAACATGATGCTGCCCCTCCTTATGTTTCGGAACGCTTGAAAGTCTTGCTGCCTGTTTCACGGGATCTTTGAAAGATTGCTTCAGTGGTCGGTAAGAGGGTCAACTTTGCGGTCTCGGGAAAAGGGATCTAGGTTTTGCGGCGAGTTTGGGTATATTTTTGTGAGTATGTTGTTATTGGAAAGGGTCTGTCAAAAGTATGAATGACAGAAAACTAGCGCGGGTCGAGGTTCTTATCGCGTGTTAATCGGGTCGAGGGCGAGGGCTTCAACTACGGAGGTACTGTACCGTGTAATGTAAATTATATATACCTAGTTCACGAATCACAGATATATTGGTAAGTATACCTATTCACATAAGAAAATCCATATCCATATCCATATCAAAAGCTTCAATCTTCGCCTTTTCGCATTTATTTGCCCAAAGCGGGCAACAGTGAGAATAATAATGACACGTGATAGGTACCTACTGGTATGATGCACTGGCGATGTACACTTTCAGCCCCTGAAGTCTGCACTGTACAAGTAGCTCAGCCACAGAACTGCCCCGCCTGCGGCTGACGCTGGGCTTGTCTTTTGTTGACGGCGGACGGCAAGGCAGATCCTACAGCTGAGCCAAAAGTCAGATTGATCCTTTTCTCCCTACCTGACTCTACTCCTATTGACATGGACACTCTGTGACCGTGACTGACTCTCTACATCTCACGTTTACCAACTTTCTCCCATTACTCACCCAACGACGTGTGTTGTTGTAGTCAGTCATATACTGTAGCCAGCCAACCCCACCAAACACTCTGTTCGCCTCCATTCAACTTCAATCCCTCAGCTTATCCGCTTTTTCTTGTGCGCAACCCAAGCTTTTCTCAGAAGCAACTGGAACCGATCGAGATATAAGACAAGTACAAAGCTTCAACTCCGCTCTACAGAATTGGCAGTCACGATGAGCTGTAAGTTCACTCTCCTTACCCCAAAATGCGCGACCCCGCAGTGCAAACCCAAAAAGCAAGAAGCTTCAAGACTCTGTGTTAGCAGACCATCACATGCACCCGTGGAATCTTAATCCTCCTCATATCTCCTCTTCTCCCTCTTATGGGCAATATGCTAAGTGTGGCGGCTACGTTCATGACTCCAGTTTCAAACATGCTCAACAAGCTGCACGGCCAGCCAAACAGCTATGACAAGAAGTATGGCTTCAAACCCCACCAAGTAGAATGCGCTGACACTGTTAGCAGATCTAAATATCGATTCGGTCGAACCCTCGGCGCCGGTACATATGGCATCGTTAGAGAGGCAGATGGACCAGATGGAAAGGTTGCCGTGAAGATTATCCTCAAAAAGAATGTAAAGGGAAACGAGCAGATGGTATACGACGAACTCGAGATGTTGCAGCGGATGAAGCACCCACATATCGTAAAGTTCGTAGATTGGTTCGAATCGAGAGTAAGATGTGCTACACAGGTGGGGGATCTTTGATGCTGACGGGTGTGTACAGGACAAATACTACATTGTCACACAACTTGCTACAGGAGGAGAACTGTTTGACCGTATCTGCGAGCAGGGGAGGTTCACAGAGAAGGATGCTTCGCAGACTATTCGACAAGTACTAGAGGCCGTTGACTACCTACACAACAATAATGTCGTCCACAGAGGTTAGTGCCTAAGTCTCGGAACTATTCCCAGTAACTGACGTATTCTAGATCTCAAGCCTGAGAACCTCTTATATCTTACGAGCGAGCCAGCATCCGATCTTGTCCTTGCCGATTTCGGAATTGCAAAGATGCTGGATTCAAAAGACGAAGTACTTACAACAATGGCGGGATCGTTTGGTTATGCCGCTCCCGAGGTTATGCTGAAGAAAGGCCATGGAAAGCCTGTGGATATGTGGTCGATGGGAGTCATCACTTATACTCTGCTCTGTGGATATTCTCCATTCCGCAGTGAGAACCTTCAAGATCTCATCGAGGAGTGCAGCAATGCTAGGGTTGTTTTTCATGAGAGGTACTGGAAGGACGTCAGTGACGACGCAAAAGACTTTATTGGACATCTTTTGCAGCCTGATGCTGAAGACAGATCGACCAGTAAAGTAATCTAACTTCACTGTCGATACCAAGAGAGAAATACTGATAATTTTGCAGCAAGCTCTAGAGCACTCATGGCTCAGCGGTGAGAACGCAACAGACCACAATTTGCTACCCGAGATCAAAGCCTACATGGCCAAGGCCCGTCTCCGCCGTGGAATCGAAATCGTCAAGCTCGCAAACCGTATCGAAATGCTCAAGATGCAAGAAGACGAAGAAGAAGGTACCCCAGGCCAGGCCGACGTTCCAGCAGACGCCAAAGCGGCAGCTGGAGCGGCACTTTCCGGGGACGACGCTGGTCACGGTTTAGGTACGAGCACATCGGCCGGCAGTGCTCCGGGTGGTAAGAAGAGCCTAAGCAAGATTGCAAAGGGTGCTATTTTCAAAGAAGTTGTTCTGGCAAAGGTGAGGGAGATGAAGGAGCAGGAGCAGGCTGCGAAGATGGAGAAGGAGGTCACGGAGAAGAGCAAGACCTTCAAGAAATAGATTGGGTGGTGTTTTACCTTTTGTTTGTTCTGTTGGCTGTCGATACCTCTGCCTTGCGTGCGTTGTTCTTCTCTGCCTTGTGGATTGGGTCCCTAGGTAACATACTCGGGTGGTTTTGAGAATGATTGGGATTGGGATAACCGAGGTCATGAAGTAAATGAATATTCATAAATCTTTATGCGTTTTTACTGCGTGACTTTCCTTTAATTCTCTCATTTAATTTCGAACCGGTGACATACCTATCATTCAGACATCCTCCCATGCATACCCACCCACTTAGTCCAACGCCAAAACAAATAATAAGACGCCAAGTCATGCGCCCTTTTCCGGCCATCAATAATTACCCGAACGCCCCCTATTTTACCAAAATACAACAAATGATTCCTATCATTCAACTTATGCAGGTGAAAATGACATAATCATCGGACAACGACTTATGCCGGATCCCGACGTCTGTCTGTACCAACCTAGAACACCCCCTCAACCTCCCCCAGCGCCCTCTCACACAACTCCCTATACCTCCCCCCCTCAAACCGCTTCCTCGCCCACCCTGTTTCCCTCCCCCTCCTAATCCTTTCCTGTAAATCCGTCTTCTTCTTCTCCTCCTCGGCTACGACCCCCGCCCCTGAAGAAGAAGAGGAAGAGGAAAACGAATCAGGTAGGGTGGAGCACCTAGCACGGTGCGCGAGGGAAAGGGTGTCCATTTGCGCGTGTATGGACGTCGTGTGGTATGTTAGTTGCGTGGAGAGCGCAAAGAGATGCGTTTGGTAGCGTATCAGGGCTAGTGCGCGCTCCCGTGCTTTTGCTTCCAGGGCGAGCAGATTGCTCTTTTCCTCGGCGGTGGTTGTTGATGTGGCTTGGGAGCTGGTGATTGGGGAGGAGGTGCAGTCATGTGATGGCGGGCTGGGGAAGCTATCTAAGAGCGATCCCTCATCGTCATCATCTGCGTCTGGCTCACTTATCGATACTGGCTTCATGGATGAGAATGAGACTTTTTTCTTCGTGTGCCGGGACTGGGATTGGTGGTGGTGGGCGGATGATTCTGGGTTCGGGGAGTCGAGGATCGAGGATGCGGTGGAGGAGGCTGATGATATGGATTGTTGAGAGAAGACTGAGGAGGTGGAAGAGCGGATGGAGGAGCTGGTGGAGTTGTGTTTTGAGGTGTGCGGATCGGCTGTCAATGTGGCGTCCTGGATGTAGGATTCTGCTTTTTCGTAGAAATCGAGGGCTTCTTTGAAGAGGGGGAGCTTGGTGCTGGCATTGTTGTGGAGGGAACGCGCTGTCAGTTCTAAGCAGCTACCGGCATAGAATGCGATGTAGATTGAGTAGAGGGGTGGAATTTCGTACTATGCTAGTTAGCTTATAAGAAATTTGGTTGAGAAAGTACACGTAAACAAAAGTCCCTATTCCGAACAAGCTTGAATGTCTAGTAGAGAGGAATGTTCACAGAATGATCCGCAGTCTCCAATGGCAACATATAGCTCTTGAGTATAACACTGTACAGAGAATTATGAGCTTAAAAGTCACTTACTGAGTCTTTGATATTATCGAACAGCAATTTACACTGTGTTGAGCATTTCTTATACTGTCTTTTGTCGTATAGCTCTTTCACTTCCGCCATGGCCTTCCTCCACTCTGTAGAAGTATACGGGACTATTGTCAAGTTCGTGACAGGCCCAGGGCGACGTTTCTTGGATCTAATTGGAATCGGCGGTAGCCCGAAGGCTGGGGGTTCTGAGGGCGGATTGGACGAGAAACGTTTGGAAGTTGTTTCGGCAGTCTGATTTAGAACAAGAGGGATGAGGCGCCCCATCGTGCTTCGATTGCTCTTATTTAGGACCACACCGGTATTATATGCGTTTGTACTCCGACACCTGCGATTGCGGTCGGGAATGGATCTGCCGCTTCCCGCACCACGAAAGCATGAATTTCTTAAAAAGGCTGAAGTGAAAGATGCCGAAATTGATCAATCTGAAGTAGCAAACGTATGGAAGTTGCGTAACAGAGAAGGCGGGGTCGTAGATGGTGTTCTTAAGCATCAAATGTATGTTTACTGGTTACATACAACTTTTGGGCGCCAGAAGAGGGTACAAGCATAGATTCATACAGAAAGCAGACGAGAAAGAGAACAGAGAAAACGAAGCTCAACTTTTGCGCGGTTTTAGATATATATACCGCTTGATCTGAGATCAGCACGAAAAGTCCAGATGCAAGGTCTCAGGGGACCCCAAATGCTCCATCGCAAAAGCACATTTCTACCCTGCGACATATCGCTACCAAGGGTAGAGCCCTGGTCAAACAAGTACTTATCTATCAGTCTTTGGACACTCTTGGCTATGATCGGCTGAGAAATGCGCTTTATTGATGTGGGCACGGCACTGGGGAGTTCTGTGGTTCATGCGCTGCACGGCCTCAACGGCAACGGCAACGGCCTAACATTGTTTCGTCAAAGCGCTTGCCTGGCCTGGCCTGGACCTGGTGCCTGTGCGCACGCAAAAAATCCCCCGTGAAGCACAGAGCAGAACCCCCCTCGCCCCCACCATTCATCCCGAAGGACCTGAGACATGGAAAGCTGCACGGGTATCGTTTCAAATCCAAGGGTCTGAATGAAGGACGAGCAAGGACGAGGAAGCAAACAATTCTACCTCTGTAGCAGGTGAGTGCAAGCTTATTTGGGTTGGACCTGGGCCTGGTATGGCAAATATGATACTGTATAGCCGATAATAACAGCTGGAAATAGGTAGTTCAGGTGTGATCAAAGTGCGAGAAATTGGAGCAGAATTAGAGGCAAACCAGACTTTGCAGGATAGAAGAATCGTGGATACGCGTTTGGAAGAGTGTGGAAGAGAAGAAATGCGAGTGAGTCTCGCATAGGATATTTGCAGCCAATAGCATGCCACTTCCCACTTCCCTCTACCACTCCTCATCTGATGATCGTTCATGCGATGAAAGGTCTCATCAGCAAATCGTAGTACCCATTCGTGAATCGGCAATCCAGAGTTCGCAATATATGAATATATTTTGGACAGGAATTGCATCGCATCCTGATCAGCCCTGCCAGATTGGGAGATCGCAAAAACGGTTTCATCTCAAGATCGCCCAAAACAATCATCTATTTTCCGCTGTGCCAATAACGCCAGAAAGCAATGCCAACATGTGTCTGTTTGTACATCTAAAAGTCATCTCATTGAATCATGAAGCAGGTACGGCTTCTATAGCCTCTACTGATTGAACGGATTCCTCCGCAGGTTTCTCCGTTTCTGCGGTGCCCTCTTTGGTTTCTTCTGTAGACTCACCCCGAATACCACCCACAACCTTCAAACCAGATGCCTCTTGTGCCAGTTGATCCAGAGTTGACCTTCGTTTGATTCGTTGCCGTACTTCCGCGACCAAGTCATCCAAATTGACGAGAACGCCCTCCTTTTCGGGGTGGCCGTCTCGAAGACCCATCTCCTTGATCTTGACCTTGCCAGCAGCCATTTCTTCCTCGCCAATGACAACGCATAATGGGCAGCCATTCTTTTCGGCTGCATTGAACTGGTTGGGTAACTTTGGCTTAACTTTGTAAAGGAACTCGGCCTGAAATGGTTAGCGAATATATTGATGCAAAGGCATCGAAAATCGCTCACCTTGATCCCTGCCTCCCATAGCTTCGAGCAGATTGAAAGTCTCTCCTTCACTAAGCCAGTAAAACCCTTCCCACCAAACGCCATAACAAACACATCAGTTTCGTTACTCCGAACTTGTTCCGCGTTCTCCTTGGCCATCCTCGCCTTGGTGATGGAGAAAATCCTATCAACACCAAAAGATATGCCAACACAAGGGATCTGGTTCTTGCCAGAAAACATCCCCACTAAGTTGTCATAACGGCCACCAGCTGCGACGCTGCCAACTCCGACACTTGGATCTGAAGAACGATCTTCGTCAAAGTCAGCGCCCGCCTTGGATGGTTTCTTTGAAGGCTTTGGCGGCGCTGCAGTAGCCACAGAAACAGTTGCGAGAGGGGCTGAGCCTTCAGTAACGACTTCGTAGATGACGCCAGTGTAGTAGTCGAGGCCACGTGCTAAGCTCAAGTCGAAAGAGACATTTTCTAAAGCATTGAAAGCTTCCAAGTACGTGAAAAGTAGCTCCATGTCTGCAAGACCAGCTTTCATAGACGCATTGGCCATTAGTTTTTTGTCTGCTTGTAGTTTGCCCAGCAGGTCCTTTTGGCCTTTCAATACCACGTATTCGCCGATTTGGTCTGCAACCTCTTCTGCCAACCCTTTCTCCTCTGTCATTTCCTTGCGTACTTCAGCCCATGGTAACTTGTCTAATTTGTCGACTGCAGAAGAAATCGTGCGAATCTTATCTGCCGGTACCCCACAAACCTCGAAGATTCCGTCCAATACCTTCCTGTGGTTCAGCTTGATTGTATATTCCCCTTGCCAGCCCAGACCCGCGAAGACCTCCGTAGTTATTCGTATAACCTCTGCGTCTGGTAACATAGGATCGTACACTCCAGCAATATCAATGTCGCACTGATAGAATTCTCTCATGCGCCCCTTGGTCATTGCCGGTTGATCTCGTCGGTACACCTTTGCAATGTGGTATCTTTTGATTTGCTGGATATCTCTGTTCATGGCAAGCCATCTTGCGAACGGAACTGTAAGATCGTAGCGCAGAGAGCAGATTTCACCTCCTTGGTCTGCGAGGTCGTATATGAGTTTGCTGTCCTCGCCGTATTTCCCCGACAAGATCTCTTTCAGCTCAAACACTGGGGTATCAATTGTAATTGCGCCGTGACGCTTGAAGACCTCTGTGATGGTGGAGAAGATCTTGTCTCGAACCACCATATCCGGACCCTGCCCTGTTTGCGCATTAGTAAAGATCCGCAGTAGACAGGCAAAACAAATTCATGAAGCTCTCACAATCCTTGGTGCCCTTGGGCGTCTTCAAGTCGAACTTTTGGCCTTTTGGCGCCATGACTGCCGAATCTTCGTCCCTCTGTATGAAACCGGTTACTGTTCTCGACAAAGTTGAAGAACTTGAGAATCCAGCCTTTGATGGTGCGGTTCGGAATGGTTTTGGAGGTCGCAACAGTCGTAGTGATCTCGCAGATCTAGACAAGTGTGGTTGAATGGCCTTCATTCACTCTCACATTAACTGAATTGGTTTTGGTGGGGTTTGGTGGGGGTTTGGTGTCAAATTCTCCAAAGTTCTGAGTCATTGGTTTGCTTGTCATGATTCTCGCGAGGCTGAAGGATTTCGGTTTGGTTCGCTAGATTTGATCCCGACCTGCAGCATCTCTCCACCACCGCCAGCCGCCCACCAACTCCGAGCTTCGACTTGGAACTCTACACATCAACACCCGCATGTAGAGCTCACCATGGCTCCTCATGCTGGGTTTGACACCGACCAGGTGAAGGACAAGGCGAGGAAGGATATTCTGTACTTGCTCGAAGGTGTAAGTAAGGACTACCTCGCTCACTTGCATGCGCATGCGCAAGGCAAGCCAGGCAAGGCACCCGCTAACCTGCCCCTCAACAGGTTCGAGGGAAGAAGAATCTGGTGATTGAAACGGCCCTGGCTGGACCAATTGGCCTCTTTGTCAAGTTCTCGACTCTACAAGACTACGGTGTGGACAAAGTCTTCCTCCTGGAGAATGGAAACGCAGATGTCAGTCAGCGAAATGTGGTATTTATCGCCCGGGGCGAGTGTGCAAAGCATGCTCAGTCAATAGCCGGTACGTTTATTTTGAGCACTCCTTTCTTCTCACAGTCTTTCATACACTTGAAGGGCTCTTAGAGCAGACTGAGTAGACAAATCTCCCTCCCCTACTTGGTCACTCTTTTAACACGAAAGGAAGAAACCATTTAATCGGTTTGGTGAAGAGTGTTTCTGTCATCCTATCATATGCAAGTAATGCTGTCGTAACATGCTGACTTTTCCCAGACCATATCAAGCGTATGCAGCGGGAGAGCCAAACTGGACATGAATTCTCTATATTTTGGGTGCCACGACGAACCCTTGTAGCCGAAAAGATCCTCGAAGAATCCGGCGTCTTAGGAGACACAAGTATCGCTGAATTCCCACTGTACTTTCTGCCCCTGGAGAAAGACCTATTGTCTCTAGAATTGGAAGACTCGTTCGCAGACCTCTATCTTCGAAAAGATCCCACACCAACATTCTTGCTGGCACGTGCTCTGATGCTTATACAACAAAAGCATGGCTTATTCCCAAGAATTACTGGAAAGGGGGATAATGCAAAGAGACTTGCGGACTTGTTAGCAAGAATGCGACAAGAATTGATCGCGGGCGAAGATTCGAATGAGAGCAATAAACTTGGCCTAACACCTAGTACCACGATCGAAAGCCTTATTGTCATCGATCGCGAAGTCGACTCCGCTACCCCACTTCTCACACAGTTAACATACGAGGGATTGATTGATGAAGTTGTAGGGATTCAGCACAATCAAGCTGATGTAGATTCCTCGGTTGTTGGTGCTGCTCCTCAGCCTGTGCCAGGGTCCTCGAAAGCTGTGGGTGGAGCTCCGGCACCAGCGCAAGCCAAAAAGAGAAAGATTGTGTTGGATTCTTCCGACAAACTTTATCATCAATTAAGGGACACCAATTTTGCTATTGTTGGGAGTCTACTGAACAAAGTGGCTAGACGACTACAAACCGATTACGATAGTAGGCATGGGAGCAAGACAACCGCCGAATTACGAGAATTCGTCAACAAACTCCCCGGCTACCAAGCCGAACAACAAAGCCTAAAGATTCATACCGGGCTTGCGGAAGATGTTATGAAGCATACACGGACTGATCAATTCGGCAGACTGCTGGAGGTGCAGCAAAACCTCGCAGCTGGTGCAGATCCCTCCTCCCAACACGAAGCAATTGAAGAGCTTATAGCTCGAGATGCCCCTCTTGCAGAAGTTCTACGAATCATGTGCTTGGAGTCTTGTATTTCAGGGGGTATCAAACCGCGAGACTTGGAAAGCTTCAAGAAAATGATCCTACAAGCCTACGGATATCAACACATACTTACGCTCGACGCTCTAGAAAAGCTACAACTACTTCTTTCACGAACTTCGCCAATGGCAACCATGATCCCGATGACAGGAGGAGCTTCGCATCATCATACGGGTACCAAAACTAATTACACATATCTTCGCAAAGCTCTTCGTTTGATTGTGGACGAGGTGAATGAACACGATCCCAATGACATTGCTTATGTATACAGCGGATATGCACCGCTGTCGGTCCGCTTAGTACAATGCATCTTGCAGAAACAACATCTAAGCTCAATTACTCGTGGCGGGAATGCGAATGCGGCTGTCGCTACAGGAGGCGCTTCGCAAGGGTGGCGAGGATTTGAGGAGGTTATCAAGCACGTCTGCGGGCAAACTTTTGACGAGGTCCAAAAAGGAGAGGATAAGGCTGTGAAAGCTCGAGCTCTCCTCACAGGTAGCGGTGAGAAGAAGACTGTTTTCGTGGTGTTCTTGGGCGGAATTACCTTTACTGAAATTGCCGCTCTCCGTTTCATCGCAAAGCAGGAAGAGGGTATGTCAACACCACTCTATTCATTTGCACACCGCTAACCACTATCTCTCCATTTAGCGCGAAAAGAAATAATCATCTGCACAACCTCAATCATCAGCGGGAATCGAATTATGGATGCTGCAATTGAAAGAAGTACGTTGGGAAAGAGCGGTGTATAGATATCGGTTGCTTGTGCCAAATAACAGACCTGCAGAGGCTTTGAAGTGCCTCTCATAATGTAGTAGAATGACTTTTAATTTTACAAACCAACGAAGAAATAAACAATGAGATGCCAACAATGTAGATGCTCAAGACCAAGCCAAGAGTTGTAAGACGTCGGAAGAAGCTTTGCTGTACCTGTACCTTAGCTAAGATCGTCGCAAATCAGACCTCCACACGTGATGCACCGCTATGGTCGCATCTCATCATTTGGGCCGAGAATCCATGATAGACCCATATCGTACGACCCGACAACCCAACGAATCCTTTCGAGTCTTCTGAGCGCGTACGGTTCCTTTGCGATCGGTGATAATACTGGCTGGGACTCATATAAAGCTGGGCGGCAAGTATCAGGGTGGCGAAGGGAGAACTTCAACATCGAAAGCTCCAGGTGAGACGAATCCACGTGGTGATACATATATCAATATCAAGTCCGTTGAAGAGTTGCTAATGTTTCTCCATAGCTTAATAAGGAGCATCCGATTAGACCCCCTAATGGTATCTGAGGGATTGGTCCGATGAGTGATGATTTGAGCTGGCAAGGGAAATTCGATTAGCAGCGCTGACCACCTCCCCGCCGTTCCTCAACCGACGGCCATATATCTCGAAGTGTTTTCGAAAAGTCACAGGACTTGAAGTTTTTGACATGGCAGTGACAATGGACGGCCAGATGTCGCAACACGAGGATCTGAATTTGATGGGGTTCCAAGAGTTGGACTCCCATCTATCAATGTTCGACCCTGGGCGAGACTCGTCAACGCCAGGGGCAACTTCAACAGTTGGCTATACCGACTTCAACTCCACAATTGAACAAGCATCAAACACCATAGTCGTTGAATCGCCCATGGAGATGATATATTCAAGGAAGTTACAACCAGAAAGTTACTTCCACATTAAACCCGGACAGTCAAAGTCACCAACCCGCAATGTCAATATCAAAAAGTATGTATATTTGTTCATCGTTCTTTCCAAGTCACGTTAAATGTTCGCATTCCATCTACTTTTCAGAGCTTGGACAACTTGCAAATAAAGTTTATTAACCACCCAAACGCAGCGCCCTTTCTCATAAATCAGCATCAAATCACAACGTGCATCTAAGACCTGAAAGCGCACGCTACTCTATGACCTCCTCAATGACTACGGATCTCGAAGACGGTTCCTCGGCCCTGTCATCGACATCGACATCGAGCAAAGCGACGTCTCCAACAGGTTTCGAGGCTAGCTCAAGGGAGACCACAAAGGCGGCTTCACAAGGCGGGAGGCGTCCTAAATATGATGTGCGCCCTAAGGTCTCGATACCAACTGACATTGTCCCGTCAGAGTATGCCAGACAATGCATAGCTGCCGCCGAGTCCTCGCGTTTGAACCCCTATAGCATGCATGCGGAAGAGCATGCCATCTTACGGAAACACCTCACACATCAACAAGTCACGACCTATCTTAATATACGAAATGGAATCCTGAGGCTATGGACAAGAAATCCTCTCATCGGTGTGATGAGAGATGAAGCCATTGGATGTGCAAAAGACACTCGCTGGTTTGATATTGCAGCCATCTGCCATGAGTGGTTGGTACGACGAGGCTATATAAATTATGGCTGCCTAGAACATCAAGAGTCTAGTGCTACCAGTAAGAAAAAGCGACCGACGAAACAAAAGAGAAAGACCATTGCTGTCATTGGAGCTGGCATGTCTGGCTTAGGTTGTGCAAGACAACTGGAAAGCCTTCTTTCTCAGTTCGAGGACCGCTTCCGCGAAATGGGCGAAGAAATTCCACAAGTGGTGGTCTTGGAGGGCAGAGACAGAATTGGTGGCAGAGTATATTCCCGACCCTTCAAAACCAAGCCTCAATATCCCACTCTGAGCTATGGAAGCCGACATACTGCGGAAATGGGCGGAATGATCATTACTGGATTTGATCGCGGCAACCCTCTCAACATAATCGTCCGAGGCCAGCTTGCATTGCCTTATCATGCTTTGAAGTCTGAAACCACAATCTACGATTCTACCGGACGACCTGTTGACAACAAACGAGATCAACAATCAGAGAAATTGTTCAATTACATACTCGACCGGGTCAGCGAATACAAATTTAAACTCGCCACACCAGTCACTGCCGAAGGAGACAAGGATCTCTTAGACGCAGGTCGCGATGTCTCAGGAGAAGGCTCGAAGACAATTCAAGAGATTGAGGATACGAAGACAGGGTCACCCCCGATCACTGCAAATGGTCAACCTCGAGTTAACGAGGTCCAAATGATACCTGTTTCATCAGACAGGCTCACTGGTAGAGCACATCTTGAACCCGGCATCCCAGCTGTGCATACAGCAGCATACAAAGCTCAAGAGATTGGTTGGGAACTAAACACTGGTATAGGAATTGAGTCCGACCTTGACCTTGAACCTGCTGTCAACTCAAAGTACGCCACACTCGGATCGGTGTTCGACGAGGCTATTCGCCAATACATGAGGATAATTACTTTCACACCGCTTGATCTACGATTGATCAATTGGCATGTTGCAAATTTGGAATACAGTAACGCAACTACGTGCAATAAATTAAGTCTCGGTGGCTGGGACTTGGACGCTGGCAACGAGTGGGAAGGCAAGCACACCATGGTCACTGGCGGATATCAACAGGTGCCCAGAGGACTTTTAAACTGTCCGCAACCACTGAACGTTCGGCGGGAGTGCAATGTGACAAAAATTATCTACAATCCCATAAATGCCTCAACGTCAAGGATTGAATGTAAGAACGGCGATGTCGTTGATGCGGATTATATTGTCTGCACAATTCCGCTCGGTGTGCTGAAGCAGCAGGATACTCAATTTGAACCATCTTTGCCGGAATGGAAAACCGGTGCTATTCGGCGCATAGGCTTCGGAGTTTTGAACAAGGTTGTGCTTGTATTCAAGGAAGCTTTCTGGGACCAAAGCCGGGACATATTTGGTGCTCTAAGCAATGCGCCTGACCGCTTCAGCTTGAACCAAGGCGAGTATTTCTTCCAAAGGGGTCGCTTTTTTCAGTGGTTCAATTGCAGCAATACTACGGGCTTACCAACTCTTCTTGCTCTTATGGCTGGCGAAGCAGCATTCCAAATGGAAAATACCTCAAATGATGAAATCATAGCTGAGGCGACGAACGTTTTGAAAACAGTGTTTGGCACCGCAGTTGTCCCTCCCCCGGTCGAGGCAGTTGTTACCAGATGGGGCCAAGACAAGTTTTCCCGTGGCAGCTATTCAAACACTGGACCTAATTTTGAACCTGACGACTATGAGGTCATGGCAAGACCTATTGGAAACCTCTTCTTTGCAGGCGAGCATACCTGTGGCACGCATCCAGCCACAGTTCATGGAGCATACATATCCGGTTTGAGAGCGGCATCTGAGGTTTTAGACGCTTTGATTGGACCAATTAAGGTTTCTGGGCCACTCTTATTGCCCAAGGACTCTGCGGCATCAAAACGAAAGTCTGACGCTCTGCAAAATCCTTTAGACCCCAGACAAACTCGACTTGCAGCATATGAGAATGAGATATGGACTGCAATTTATGAAAAATTCGGCTATCCTCCGTGGAAACCCGAAAACAAGCAACCAAATCCGTATAGGCTGTACAGCAAAGAGAAGTGGGAGGAGGCCAAGAAGAAGTGCGAGGAAGGGAGAAGACCAGGGAAAGGAAAGCCAATTCCTAACGAGGTCAAAAAGATGGTTACCAAGATGTGGAAGGAAGCCACTGAGGAAGAGAAGAAGCCATTCAACGCAGAAGCTGATAAACTGAAAAAAGCATATGCTGCTGCTGTGGAAGAGTACAAAGTGGTGATTGCAAAGTGGGACAAAGATACACTGGGGTTCAGGGCACAGTACGAACGTGATCATCCAAGCGTACCTGGCCCTAATGAATTGAATAGCCCCTCAAGACAGAGAAGAGTGAAGAGGGTCAATGGATACGCCGAGGACTCGGATTCGGATATGGAAATGTGAGAAATGTGTCTTTGTATGGTGTTGCATTACATTGTAAATTCACCTGGAGCATAGGAGTCACTGGGCTGGTGCATCACTCCCTGAATTGGCTTTTGTTTTGGTTTTTGGTTTTTCTCTTGGAGCATGAGCATGAATGAGCCTCGGCATTATTATTGGTGGGTTTTGGAAGACGTTGTTTGCATTTGTTAGCTATGTATTTAAAAGATTAGTACCAATGGCTGATAATTTGTGTTAAGATGAGAGCTACAGTACTGAAATAATAACTTTATTCACAGAGAGATATGGAAGTGAGGTAAGGTACTCCATATAGTAGCAAAGCAAGGCAAGGGCCCAGGGGCAGCAGGGGCACATCAAACAACGCTAGTCCCCCTTCGTCAAGCGACCGTGAAATCTCCAGACGACCCCTCCATCACATCCCGCATTTTAAACTTGACCCCCAAGCTCACAAACACCTCGATAAAAATGGCTGAAGTAGATCAATTTGACAGCGCGCTGTGGGCACCCATTCCTTTACATGTCTGACTTTCGATGGCCTAATAAAAAGAAACAGGGACCTTCTCCGGCGCCTAGACCCCAAACACACCTCCGAACACCTCAACTCCCTAATCTCCCTCGTCCCCTCCTTGACCGAAGATCTCCTCTCTTCTGTCGACCAACCGCTCACCATCGCTCGCTGCCGCAAGACCGGTCGCGACTACCTGCTCTGCGACTACAACCGCGACGGCGACAGCTACCGGTCTCCTTGGTCTGGCGAGTTCGAGACGCCACTGGGCGGACAGGGCGTGGGCGGTATTGATGACCAGGGTAACAACGAGGGCGCGGGGGAAGGCGCAGTGCCGAGCGAGAGGGTCAGGGCCATGGAGGTGCGCGCGAATGAGGCGTTTGATGTTTACAGGGAGCTGTATTATGAAGGGGGCGTAAGCAGTGTTTATTTTTGGAATTTGGATGATGGGTTTGCGGGGGTGGTGTTGTTGAAGAAGGGTGAGCTCTTTTCGTATTCTTCTGGGAGGGTTCCAGATGAGCGAGATGCTGATGGGACATAGTTGCAACGCCGTCTGGCAAAAGTGAGGGGACGTGGGACTCGATCCACGTGTTTGAAGCGGTTGATCGAGCTCGCACAGCACATTACAAGCTTACCAGCACGGTTATTCTGCACTTGTCGACGGGCAACGACAATTTGGGTGAGATGGACCTGAGTGGAAATATGACTCGGCAGATCGAGAGTGATTTGCCAGTTGATGACGATACTTCGCATATTGCCAATATTGGCAAGTTGGTTGAAGATATGGAGCTCAAGATGAGGAACTTACTACAGGAAGTCTACTTTGGCAAGGCGAAGGATGTTGTTGGTGATCTGAGGAGTATTGCTTCATTGACGGAGGCAAATAGGGACAAGGCTACGCATCAGGAAATGATCAATTCGATGAAGAGGTAAAGTACATAGCGTGGGTTCAAAAATACACTTCATCTAACGTCCATCATTCTCTCCCTGATCTTCAATTTAGATTTTCATTCGTGAAGTCTCAGCTCCTACCCTGGGCAATTCCCGTCTATACCGATCATTCATTACTTCGTAAGCCGTCCAGATACCTCAATATAGTCCTCCTACCCCCGGAAAACAATGTCCGGGACCCAACGCCTTCGCTTAGCAAAATC
>QGMG01000385.1:0-31728 GCA_007825325.1 Lachnellula cervina | reverse complement strand
TACGGTCGCATGACGCCCGAGGCGCTCGAGCGGATGCGGGCGACGTTCAACGTCGGCGCGGAGCAGCATGCGCTGTGGCCTGGTCTCGACGTCCAGCCGGACGACCTGGTCGTGCCGAAGACGCGGTTCAGTGCCTTTATTCCGGGTACGTGCGATCTCGACTCGCTGCTGAAGGCTAGGGGCATCGATACGCTGATCGTCACGGGCACGGCTACGAACTGCTGCTGCGAGTCCACGATGCGGGACGCGATGCAGATGGGGTATCACGTCTTGTTTGTGCAGGACGGCAATGCTACGCGCGGCGATGCGGTGCATAACGCCAGTCTGGCGAATATGCTTCTCTTTGGCGACGTGGTTACCGCCGATGAGGCAATCGCGCGGATTGAGGGATTTGCGAAATCCGGTGCAGGCGGGACTTCCTTGACCACATAGGCGGTTTGTCTACAAAGCTCACATGTCATCGACGGCTTTCATGTATTCTTCTATCGAGCTCGCACATAGCCCGGATACATATCCCACTCGTTTAGCAATGTCCGGACGAATGACCGCCATTGCGTAGTTGAGGGCTCCAACTTTAGATTGATATTATATCCAGAAGTTAAGGGGCCGGGAAGAGCTGATTGTATAATATAAGGAGCATAGATATACTAGTTTTGCTATAGCAACTCGACCGTTTGGCCCCGAGACCGAACAGTCTCTCCTTTAGAGAATAAAATGACCGATTTTGACATCATCCCCCTCACCCTCATCAGTATCACAATTTCTAATTATATCAAATACATGCAAATTGCTTTTCTGTGAAACTTTAGAGTTTTATCAGGTGCCCTTGTATATATATATTAATACAAAGCTTTGGAGCATAAGTCTAAACTTATCAGGAGAAGTGTTATGTTCAAGTTGGGGTGTTCTTTCCTCTCGCTTGCCAAAATCAGCCCCTTTTCCTTCAAGCGAGTCTTGGCAATATATTGCCTGATTCTGCTTAGCGCCAAGGCTGTCACATATACGACGGTGCATCGGTGAAGTAGTAACACAAAGCTAAAAATACCACCCTGTAGCGATCTCTATCTTAGCCTATATAGGTATTCCAGTTGTTTTGATATGATCTTATACGGGAGGCGTGTCTAAAAAGGCTAAGAGTAAGGACTTTACATAGGTATATTTTTTGGGTACTTTTAGCTTTGTGTTAATACTTCACTGATGCACCTCCTTAAATCAAACCCCGCACGAGCAGGCAACGATCAGCTTGTATTCCATTATAGCTCATAGAGAATTCAGAACAAAACTCTGAAAAGAGAGCATTATACGTATGGCAAGTTGGACTGTGGTATGATATTGATGACAGCTAGTAAGATGGAAACTCTTTGCAAACTTTGTCACAGGCTTATATACGACCGCGTCTGTTTGGTCTGTATAAACTATAACGAGAGTAAAGGAACCAATCTCGAAGACCCGCCAATTATCTTCCGGTCAACTTATAAGTTCGAAAGCTTGGGTAGCAAATGATGTAGCTTGTGTGTCCTTGCAAGAGCTCAGATGAAGCCGGATCTAGGCATTGAAGAACTACAAACTTCGTGTTATTATCACCGCAAACTTGACGTATTTATCCGCTATAGCGCTACGCAACTTTTAGTCATTGCTGGGAAAGCAACTCTCCGTTTAAGCTTCTTCAAAGCAACTTGGAAGAGATTAAATTCGGAATCTGCTTTCGGGAATTACCAAAGACCTTCCGGGAAGCCATCTTTGTTGCACGTTAGCTCGGAATTCCATATCTATGGATCGATGCGTATGCATCATACAAGACTCGCACTAAGATTGGACAGGTCCTAATATATCGACCCCTAGGGGTGCTATAAATCGACCCCCTAAATCGACTCCCCCCTCTAATTAGCCTCGCTTTGCATAGATCTACAAGTATAATGCTATCTATCCTTAGTAATCTATTTATATATTATACTCTATTTATAGGCTCTACAGTTATATAAGGTGCAATAGCATTAACGCTAGGAATAGGCAGAGACTGCATAGTAATAGGTTTTAGCATTATAATTAATTAACTGTTTCTAAGGCTTAGAATCAATACGCAAAATTATTTAAAATGTGTTAGAATACTAGCATTCGGGGATATAGAGTAAAGACGCAATAGTTATGTGATTTAGCGCATAATAACTATATAAGGTGCTTATCACCTTGCTTCCCCTCTATAGTAATATAGCTCCCTACGCATAATAAGAATAATAAAGTCAATCTAGAACGACTATCTACTATAGTAGGAAGTAATCACCTTATAATACTAACAAAATGCTCTCTATAATAAGAGGTTTTACTACTATATAGGAGTGTTATAATAGTTATGCGAACGGGCTAGTACGCTAGGTACTTTAGGTGCTTATATATTCTAGTAGTAATAGAAGTACTTAGCAGTTGAGCTGAACACTAGTATAGCGCTGCGTTATAATCGCCTTAGTACTCCTATTAGCTCTGCATTATAATAAGTGGATTAGTGCAGCACTTATGCTTCCCGAATAGGCAAGTGCTAGATTTGTTATATATTGCTAAACTGTAGAGCCTATAAATAGAGTATAACACATAAATGGATCACTAAGAATAGATAGTATTATACTTATAGATCTATGCGAAGCGAGGCTAATTAGAGGGGAGGTTAATTTAGGGGGGGTCGACTTATGGCACCCCCGGGGGTCGATATATTGCTACCTAAGATTGGACATAGCAAGCCAGTTTGATGGAGCAAGTATACTTAAACTGCCATCTCACTTTCGCAGCAACAGACTCTGCAGACAGCGCAGGTCTTGGACGGGATCGAAATGCCCAAGCTGTTCAATCCGTCTACGGGCCACCCCTAGACTACGACGATGCGAATCCAGCTAGGTGGTTCTGCTATCTCGGCCTCCGTTTGGAGGACATCTGACTTGAAGAGGTTGGGTGCTCCAGGAACGCTTTCTATCACCGTGCGTCATTCATTACTTGGGTAATCAGATTAGTTGAGAATGCTCTGAGAGCATGCATCAGCATGACCTCAGAGGGACTTCCGGCTAGCTTCAACATGCGTCAAAATGCCGTGACTCCTTCAAAGCCTAGATACAAGCCATACGGATACCGACTCAAACAGCGAGACCAGGATCGAGAACGTATGTGTTGTGGGTCACACTCGTCATGCGGTACGCATTAGGCAACGTGAAGTTTTCCTCAGACAGGCCTATTGCTATTGCCGGTGTCGCTCGCGTGGTCTGCCGCCATCTTAACCTGCAAGCTTCAGATTTCCACTGTGGGTTATGGGAACCTAGATTCGCCCTTGGCCTTGCATGGCACTCGATATACACATCACAAGCACACTTCGGGCGAGATACCCTGTTCGGCATTCCGTCTTGGTCCTGGCTGTCCGTGAACGGCTGAGTTTGGCAGGACCATACTGGTCGTTACTTCAAGCACAAGACACCCATCGAAGTAGTTGAGCTGAGGACTACGTCTGTCGGCGACCCATTTGGTCCAGTGGATTCAGCGTTTGCTCGCATCAAAGAGCCAATGTGCCTTGTCTAAATATCGGAACGCTCTGGAAGTCGGGACCCGGCAAAAGATGACAAA
Source organism: Lachnellula cervina (assembly GCA_007825325.1). NCBI lineage: Eukaryota > Fungi > Ascomycota > Leotiomycetes > Helotiales > Lachnaceae > Lachnellula > Lachnellula cervina. The sequence goes on along the minus strand of QGMG01000385.1, from coordinate 28,128 downwards.
TCTCCATTTTATGATATAACTCTCGACGGGATGGCCTTCTTGGCGGGTATATGATTTATCCTTAATTAGGATGGCTCTCGAGGATAGAGTTCTGAATAGTGTTCTGGAGACTATATTATATTTCCTCTTAGCAAAAGTAGGCAAGCAGCTGGAAAACAGACCAGGTATAATAATATGGACTCTTGCTATTTGTAGATTGCTGATCTAACAATGCAGTGGGCCTGGATATCTGTACGGCTTCAATACATATTGCTTTATCATGCTTACGGCAGTTCCGCAAAGGAGAGGTCACTTCCATAGGATTGGATTTATCGAATTCTTATTTCCTGACAGAGCCACTTGCTCACGAAAGGGATTCAAATATGCGCAGGCGCGTTCACCGTAGACTCGATGAGTGCTTCGTTAAGAGAAATCTTCCAGAGTATCTCTATAAAGCTATAGATGATCAACACAGATATACCATTATTCTACAATAAACTTTGGCTTCTAGAATCGATCCTTTAGAAGAAGACTATCTTGCCCAAGTTGATTTAATCTTACACCACAAATCAGCACCCAGAGCCTCTGGTTAGCCTGTTCTCTCGTTTGGAGTCAACCACGCGCTTGAGCCACCCCAGGGCCCAAGCTAATCTTGGAATTGGCATACCTCGATTTTGTCATAGTACTAACGCCTTAGAAAGCTAGAAAGCGACCCCCTGCCCAACCCCTTGAATATTGGAAGGCCCCTTAGCGCACTCCAGTCAGAATCAAGCCTGGAAGATGGAAAGCATAAAATGAGGATATACTACAGGAGAGGTTATAGTGGTAGGTTAATTCGCTGGTATCACGCGGAAACTTCTCAAGTTCCAAAAGGCCATTCCTTTAACCATACCTCTTTCTCCTGCTCACTAGTTGCAAACTCCTCAATAACCTGATCTCTCATTTGCTCCAATGCATCCAGGGCCTCTTCGTATTGATCTGCCTTCACTATCCCTTTCTCAGGAAACAATTCTCCAATACACTCCCTAATCGAGCGCATAGCGTCCATACCGCGTAAACCACCCTCGACATCAGCCTCCAGTTCCCGGAGCTCTTCGGCTGAAAAGGAGAACGGATAAGCCGAGTTCTGGGCTGACGGAAGTGAGCTCCACGTCGCTTCTAACTCTGCGATTTGCAAGAGATAGGCTGCTTCGCCGTCGACGAGGAGGTAGCGTGCTAGCGATAGGAGCAGGTGACTTGTCGTTTGCTGGAACCCGAGCGCAGCGTAAAGTCGTGGATTTTGATGGTGGGTCAGAGTGTTGTAGAGCGAGCAGAGCGATTGCTTTAGATATAAAGCCTCTGCATGCTTCTTTGCATTGGGGTCGAGCTGTTCTGTGTCTTTTGGCGGCTGGGGCCGCTCTAGACCGTGGAAACGTGGGCCATGATAATTGATGATAGTAGGTTGGCGGGCGTGGAAGTAGAGAGGGGATAGCTCAGTCGATTGCCAATCAATGATGCCCACAATTTCGGTATGTTTAGAAGGATTCACGACTATGTTTGCAACGTGTAGGTCGCCATGCCAGAGATGCGATGATGCAATAGATCGATCTGTAGGGAGGAGGAACTTGATCAATTTGAGATAGCAGTTCAAGGCATGAAGCTTTTTTTCTCTTGACGGTTGGTAGGTTCCTGGGCCACAGAGGGTTAATGGAGACTTGGGAAGGCGAGAGAGCTGACCGACGCAAGCTATTTCTCGAAGCCCGATTGCAGTATGATACTCCTCTAAAGTATCCCCTGTACTTATCAGTCATGTGAGTCCTGATTTTAGGACGGAAATCTTACACGGTCCTCTGTCAAAATTGATAGTTGCTCTTCGGTTATCAATTGACACGCGTCCTGTAGATGGGCCAATAGTGAATCTTGCATCTTTGACCTCAACACCATTTGCATCGACATACAATGGCTCATTTCCGATTCGTTCATCGAGATCTTGAGCGTAATACAGCGCCCCAAATTTCTTAAAAGAAACTGATGTCCAGGCTTTTTGGAAACTAGCGATAGCTTTGACAACCGCAAGCCTGTCTTCGATTTTCATACTTGGCCAAACACTCTCTAACTCGATCCCTGGAACCTTCTCCATAATAATATACTCTGCACCAACGGAGTTCTCCTGGGCCTTGGAACTCCAAGCAAAGAAAGACCTTAGGAACAGGAGTTCCTAGAACATTCCGTGCCTGCCGTGTGCCAATTAGCAAATCTGCATGCATTCAGGCTTGAGACGAAACGTACGAAATCCATAGTCGCAACTTCACTTGCAGTAGTAAAATGAACCTTGCCAGCATTTGGATTTGGAACTTTCGCCACAACTTGAGTGTCATTGTTCATCGTGAGAAGCATAGCCTTATTGTACATGCCGTCGGGATACTTTGAAATACTAATGCATGATTTCGCTCCAACAGCTTGTGCGGCGAGGCGAGCCAGCTCGTTGACGTTGAAGCGGACGTGGCGTTGTGACATTTCATATGCTTCGTCACAGACGAAGCGACCTCGAGTAAAGTTGAAGATATCCTCGCTGTACTTCAAGTCTGATTGAATTAGCAAGCCAAATAACATTTTCGGGTGGGATAGACTGACTAGGAAGCAATGCCTGTGGAGCCAGCGGGGTGGACTGTGTGTCTTGAGTTGCCATCGTCCTCCTGCTTGATGCATTCCGATAGCAGGCATATCTGTTTGCAACAATACATCTTCCACGTATCCTACCACAACAGCCTCCAACCATAACTTTGAGTTAATCGTAAAGGAGTGGAGGAGGAGCGTCTCGGGAGAAGGCTTGTTGACATCAGTTGAGAATTGAGACACTGTACGGCCAGCGTTGGAACGATTACAGTAAAATCTATGAATTGAATCCGAGGCCGGAGGACTTAGACTTGTAAATTATCTTTATTGAAGCCTGACTTGGATATAGAAAACGCCAATACCTTTGTGGTGTTGATGTTATTCCAGTCGGGTAGACCTGTCTTTCTGGGACTAGCTCCTCTCTTTCATCCTTGCTTAGAATGACGCACGGCGCTTTACTCCACTACTGGCTGCCGCGTTTGCCCCCCCGCTGAGTCGCTATAAAGTCAATCGAATGACCAACCTTTTGAATTTGTCTTCTTTGTTCTCTATCTTCTACGCTATTCGCAGAGGTCCCGGCTGTGAACTTGAAAATAGCTTCAATTTGCGGCTACTCTCAAGGTTCTGCAATTGCAATTGAAGGTTAGCCTGAATTGATAAGATACGGGGTAAAGCTCCTGCTCCGTACAGTACAAGCCCGCTGACCCCACTTCCCACTTTCTCTAGATTCATAAACAACAAACATTCCCTCCCGCTTCTCCATTTTGCCAGCAATTCCTCTCATCTCATCTCCTCTCCTCTCTACCCTTCACCATGTCTTCTCTTCGAGCGGCGGCGCGATTGCGTCCCGTTGCCTCTCGATGGGCTCCCAAATCTTCCCTACGACCCTACGCCACCGCCGCAGCCCTCAAACCATCTGCCCCCTCCGCAGAACAGCCTTTCTTCACGAATGAGCCATCTGGACCGACCGTCAAGACGGCTATACCAGGCCCGGAGAGCAAGAAGGCGATTGAAGAATTGGACAAGGTGTTTGACACCCGGAGCTTGAACATGCTTGCCAATTACCAAAAGAGCTTTGGAAACTACATTGCGGACCCGGATGGAAATGTGCTGTTGGATGTGTAAGTTTGGCAGACCCTGTTTTAAGCAAACTCGATGAGTGCTAATTAAGTAGCTATGCTCAAATCGCCTCCATCCCAGTCGGATACAGCAACCCCGCCCTCATGGCAGCAGCGACTTCCCCCCAGATGGCCTCCGCTATCATCAACCGCCCAGCCCTCGGAAACTTCCCCTCACACGACTGGGCCTCAATCCTCAAGACCGGCATCCTAAGCGTAGCCCCCAAGGGCCTCGACCAAGTCTTCACCGCCATGGCCGGTAGCGATGCCAATGAAACAGCATACAAAGCAGCCTTCATGTGGCGCCGCCAGCAAGAGCGCGGTGGTGCGCACGTCGAGTTCAGCGAAGAGGACATCACCTCTAGTATGCTGAACCAAGCCCCCGGCGCACCACAACTATCGATCCTGTCTTTCAAAACCGGTTTCCACGGCCGCCTTTTCGGGTCCCTATCAACGACGCGTTCGAAACCCATCCATAAACTCGATATCCCTGCCTTCGACTGGCCACAAGCAACATTCCCCCTCTTGAAATACCCACTCGAAGACCATGTCCAGGAAAACGCCAAAGCTGAAGCAGATGCCCTGGCAGATGTTGAAAGTATTATCACAACGCACCACCTCCCACCCTGCGCCGTGGTCGTCGAGCCTATCCAATCGGAAGGTGGCGACAACCACGCCTCGCCTGCATTTTTCCGCGGCCTGCGCGCCCTCACCAAGAAACACAACGTCCTGCTCATCGTCGACGAAGTGCAGACGGGCGTCGGCGCCACGGGGAAATTCTGGGCTCATGATCACTGGAACTTGGATACACCTCCAGACATGGTGACGTTTAGCAAAAAAGCGCAGACAGCGGGCTATTATTTCGGGAATCCGGAGCTCAGACCCAATAAGCCATACCGGCAATTCAACACGTGGATGGGTGATCCAGCGCGCGCCATCCTATTCCGTGCCATCATCGAGGAGATCCACCGATTGGATCTAGTCACTAATACGGCCAAGGTGGGAGATTATCTGTATAACGGTATCGAGGAGCTGGGCAAGCTGTATCCGGGCCAGGTGCTCAACCTGAGGGGTAAGGGACAGGGGACTTTTATCGCATTTGATAGTCCCAGACGGGACGAGGTTCTCAGGAAGGCCAAGACCGTGGGAGTAAATGTTGGCGGGTCTGGAGAGAGGGCTGTGCGCTTGAGGCCCATGTTGATTTTCCAGAAGCATCATGCTGATATTCTGCTCGAGGCGTTGGAGAAAATCATTAAGTCCTGAGGATAATCGAGGTTATGGAAATGATATAATGAATATGAAAATAAATAAACAGGAAAGTTTGTATAGTCTTGCAGGCTAGGCGCGGTGCTAGGAGGCTATTTTAAGATGAAAAGTAGGCAAGCAAAAACAAAGCGATCACAGAATCAAACTACTCAGAGCCATAGCTATTTTCTAGTCAAGTCCAGTCAAGTCCAGTTTGCCTACACTTGCAATTACCCTTCCCCGCCTTTTCCAACCCTAAAGCATGGAATGCCAAACTTACAACCCTGATAATCCATAAACCCCACGCATGCATGCATTCATCTATCTATAATACTAATTCTTCCACATTTTTAATCATCATCATCATCATCTTCATCTTCTTCTGTAAAGAGTAAAGGTACATGTAGAACTATACTATGCTATGCCTGCCTACTATACATCAAGCAAGCGAGTATAACATCTCATATCATTCATCTACATCTTTCCCTTTCCCTTGCCCGTTCCACCATCCATCCATCCATCCCTACCTCCGTTGTAAAATGCCAAATCGCTGGTCCAAACCAATTCCAGGTTTCCATGCATGTGCATAATGCGATTAGTAAAAGTAAAAGTAAAGCAAAGCAAAGCAAAGCATACGCAAATAAACGCCCCATGCTAATTAAGTGTATGATACAAAATTACAAGTTTTCCCTTTTCTTTTCTTTGTCTGCCTGCCTGCCTGCCTATCTGTATTTGCAACCTGCGCCTCCACCCACCCGCCCTGTTCTCTTGGCTTAGAGGAAGTTTTGTTTCCAGTCCCGGAGATGGTGGGATTGGAGCAAGTGTCATTGCACCGACTCTTGTTCTCGTTCTCGTTCTCGTTCCCGTTCCTGTTCCTGTTCGTGTTGCCGCACAGCAAGATCTGTGCTCTTTTCAGTGCCTGCCATTTCAACGTCCTTGATCCCATTACCGTTGACCTCTCCCAGTGTCCCATCTATGTCCATTAGAGCTGTTTCCTCGTGCTCGCGCATGAGATCGTCTTCATGCTGGGGGAGGTCGTGTTCTGCTTCTGTTTCGATATGTATGGGCGGATCTTCTGGAGGTGGGGGTGGAGGGCCATAAATCATACTTATGGGATCGCCTTCAAGAAGTTCACCGTCTGCGTCTTCAAGAGTGCCAGGCATACCACCAGCAGGAGGAGGCGGCGGCGGAGGAGGCGTAGGAGCATCGTCCTCGTCCTCGTCGTTAGGGCTTTCTTTGAGCCGCTTCAATTCGGTATCATCCGTCGCATCCGGTATCCCCTCCTCATCAGCCTCGTCTCTTTTCCGTTTTAGATCTGAAGACGAGCCTGTGACTGGCGTAGCAGGTGGTATTGAAGGCGAGTCTGGAACCGGTGTAGGAGTTCCATGGTCCGAGAACTCGACTTCATCCTCCATCTCTGGCTCTGGTGAAGGAGCAGCTTTTGGCTTCCCGTTCGTGAAAGATGAAGAAGGTTGCGAAGAACCGTTCGCGAGTTTTTCGCGTTTCTTTTTATCCAACGCCTTCCTCTTCTCAACAGCCTTTTCGAAGAAATCCCGAACGTATTTTTTGACCTTTTTCTCCTGCTTTTCCGAGATCTTGGTAGGATCATCGACGCGATTGTTCTTAAAATCGGATGCCACCAGTTTCTTGCCGAGATCTTTGGCGAACTTTTTAAGGTCGTCTTTGGGGAGCAGTTTCGAGAATTTTTGCATCACGTGCCTGATATGAGGAAACAGCTGGGCATGGTCAGTGAGGAGCGCAGAAGATATGGAAGAAAACTTACGGTATTCTCATACAGCTTCATTTGTTTTTCCACAGGTAAAGATCGCCATTTTTCGACGGGCTTCTTCTTCTCCTTTGGCGTGGATTCAGCTGTCGGCACGCTCTGTGGTGTGCTATTAGAAGCTGGTTCTGACTTGATGATACCATTAATGATGTCCTGCAACTTCTTTTGCTTCTGCACACTTTCCTGGACTTTTGGGGGCGATGGTGGTTGAGGAGCCGGCAAATTAGGTCGTTGCCACGTCGTGTGACCACTTTTGCTGTAGTAATACGGATTCCCACTCGCGTCCATGGCGGCGAACCAGCCTGTAGGTAATGCGCCAAAAGGCCTTCGGATTGGCGGCCGTTGCGGAATGAAAGTGCGTTGTGGAACATTACTTCGCGGGCCTGTCGGTGCAGTAGCAGCTGGGGTGGCTGGCGATCTGGAGACTTCTTCGACTCTCTCATTGTTACGACGCTCGAAGATTCTGGCGGCATTCGGATCTACCTTCTTCTTGGTGATTCGATACTCTTCCTTGAGTTGACTCCATACTTCGATGAGCCTCCGAGCTTCGAATGCAACATCCTCGTGCTCGGAGGTTGTGAACGTCTCAACCGTACCCTCAATCTTCGCTTTGGTGATTTTGTTGCGAGTGATCCGAGGAAACTTGTAGAGAATATCGAGGATTTGAAGAACGACATTATTGTCGTCCTTCCAAGTCGTTAAGCTCGTTCGCATAATATCGTAGCCATGCGTCTGCACGACTTTATTGCGGATGCTGTCATCCTCGCATCGTTGAATGCGACTCAGTAATTTGACCACGATCCATTTTTCCTGGCATGTGAGGAGAGTTGCCATGATGTTCGTCACGCCCTCTTCATCCAGACCCCTGGGTTGGACACTGCTGACATATTCTTCATCATTTTCACCCGTCTTCTTCTTCCGGGGTTTCTTAGCGACCGCCGTATCCCACCCATCGCCATCGTCAATGCCAAGAGCTTCTATTGTCGTATGGTGCAATTTGGTCGCGCGCTCAGTCTGGGTCTTGCCTCCAATAAATCCTACGCAGTTTGGCTCGCCGCAGTAGCAGACTTGGGGGTCAGCACCGTAACGGTCGACATTGTAGTTGAAAACCAACTCCTCGCCGGCTTTGATGTCCCGCTCGGCAAAAATGCCCATGCGCAACTTCTCCCCGACAACCCACTTGTCCACGTAGCAGTTTGGATTACAGGAATGGTTGCAGAATCGCCCCAGATTGCCCTTTTTCGTCGCATCGACAAATTCGCGTATCGTGAGGGACATGAAATAAAAATGTTTGATGCCTTCATCATCATACTGGTATCTCCTTTTATTAAATACGGCCGAATTAATCACTTCGCCGATGTATTCGAAGATGAAATCGTGAGCCTTAAGGTCTGTATTTGCTCGCAAACCATAGCCTTTTTGCTCTGTCTTGATGACGGAGACATTGGCATATTGTTTGCGTTGGAAACGCTGATTTTGGCAATCATTACCGCAATTGCAATTATTGTCGACGCATTCCATTTTGGTCGCACGGTTAATACAGTCCGAATCTTCTGCGCACGCATGGTTTTGGCCATCGCCTGGAGCAATCAGTAAATCCCCAAGATTTGAGAGATTAGAACAACTTACTCCACTCCGGGGAGCAATCGCAGTCCAGGGAATCATGCTCGGAAAGTCCCATGTTTTTGGTTCCATACTCGCAATCTTGAATTACCGAAAATTGCGAGGTTGCCTCTTCTGTGGCATCTGGTAGGTCGTTGAATAATGGTGCTGGTCGTGAGATTATTTTTTGCGATGCTTTGCGTGACAATTTTGGAGGTTTCCCATCCTCTACTACAACTGTGATCTCACTCCCAATGATTTCTTGACCGTCGACGGGTTCGGGCGATTGTGATGCGCTTTGCTTCGTGACTGGTGACTGTGATCTTGAGTTTGCCATGGGAGGTGTGGAGGACCGAGATTTCCTGCTGTAGCCAGGTGTGGGAGCTTTCTCGTATGTCCCATTCGTAAATCCATTCCCCATGGGCGAACCCGCTTCTTCCAATTTCATATCGCTGAGCGCAGTGTCCACTGCCTCTGGCTTTACACCCCGGGAATCGTCTGCCATTTCTATAGGAGTCGGAAGATTTGGGTGGGTTTGTATTGGGTAAGGCGTTGAGGAAGGTTCGACTTGGAAAGCTGAGGTCGACACTCGGCGGCGAACGTCGGGGATGCAGCAAGAGTGGTACCGGCAAAATGATAAGGATATTTGCGTATAATGCTAGAGCAACCTTGATCGATGATGTAGGTCGACCGCTGGTCGTAGACTCTTAAGGTCAAGGGAGTGTTTGCGCCTGGCAGGCGGGTTGCGAAAGCAGCGAGTTGACGTCGAGAGATCGTACAGCTTGGAGATGGAGAATGAGAGACGGGCGCGGAGCAAAAGAGGGGTGCGTATGTGGGAGTAGGAAGTGTATTCTCGCAGATGAGAACATGGAGTCTGCTCTTGTAGGAAATGACGGGGGTAGCTCGGTGGATGATGGAGGTGTTCGAGGGCAAAAGACGATTGAATAGAGAGGGATGCCAACAACCACAACCACTCTTTACCTGTGCAGCATGTCTAATCCAACCGCGGGGTTCCCTGCTGGCATGTAATGCGCTTCTCACATATCACTCTTGGTATCGCGCAGCTCCTTTCCCAGCCAAAATATGTTGAATTGAATTCTATTTAGAAATGTAGATGATACGCCGGGCCTCAAAGATGCCCAGCTGCGCTAAACCGAAAACGGCAACGCCGAATGGACTTATGGACTTAGCAATATATCATGATTCCATCAAGAAAACCCCCCTCTTGCTCGTGGAGTTGAAGCAGCATTTGAAGAATTTCCCATACCATGAGTCCATGAGGCAATCGTATGCAATCTTGCTTGCTCATGTGAAGCAACATCCCGTAAAAGCCATCGACAACCAACAAAGCCACTACCACAGACGGACGGTTTGCCCATCCATTATTGAACCGTACGTAGCACAGCAAGAAAAGAGACAGTAATCTTACCTGCTCAGATCATGTTGCGGTAGCTTGCACCTTTTCCAACAATGCATATAGATCTGCCATTCCACGCTGCTTTACTTGGCTTTGGCCACGCGCAACATGGTCCTAATCCCTCGCACCAGACATCCCAGAGTATGCGCCTTGCTTGTGTGAGGTGACCTCCGCTGATTATGCCGCCTCAATACCACTTGGAACCTGGCCTGGCATGACCTGTACGCATACTGATCCAAACCGCAACTGAATGCCTCCGAGGGAGAATGCGAAGGCTGGTGGGGTCAGAGATAGATTCTAGACAATACAAATGTTCCAGCACCCCACAAGTATGGCTGGCAGATTGGATAAGAGGTGGTTTCCCTTTAGGGCAGCTCGTAATCTATCAGCGACCGTCAGTGATGTAATGGATACGAGTGAAGAAGAGCACAAGTTAGCACTTACGGCGGTGAAGCCACCTCTGAGGATGCGACAGCAGAATCATTGACAGCGCACAATGCAGATTTGGCGCGAGACCTGCCCCACCGAGAATTCGTCGATATAAAACAGACTGTTTCCCAGAGGATCAAAAGTTGCCATGGTCGCGGCCATCGATTGAATCCTCCTGCAAATGCACAAGTTTTTAGCCATGTTTTGCTACTTGCCAGACATCCAAGCCAAGCCAAGTCCCTCTTACAGGAGGCCGCAGATTCGGCCGCGCAATCCGTAATCAAGACCTCCCCGCCCAACGAACATTGTTATCTGCGACTCGTGCGCGACGGGACGCATTCGAGGAGTAGTAGAGTACCTACATCAAGTCTGATGTTTGAGCCCTGATGCGGCTCAGCAGGAGTTCCTCTGTCTCCGGCTCGAAGGAGCGGTGCGGTGCGGTGCGGTGCGGTGTTGGTGGTGGTGTCCAGCCTTGTGGGAGTTGCGGAAGAGAAACGATTGGGGAGAGTAGAGAGTGGAGAGTGGTCGCGGTACCATCCGTGCTTTTGTCCGTGATTGGGTGTCGACTCAACAGTCTTCACCAATACCATGGCGAGCACGGCTCTCCTCTGCTCTCTCTCTCCATTAGCAAGGCGAAAAGGACGTAGCGAGCCGCCCCCCTTTTCTCCTTAGTCGGGTCAAACCGATTTGCGCAAGAGTACATCGTATGTATGTACTATATCTGGCCCAAATAAAGTAGAATACACAGTTACATGTACAGTACAGTCCCCTTCAAGGCTGGGCCTGTGGGTACAGTACGGGACGGGCAATCCTAGACAGGATCTAGCTCGCTAATAATAAAGTAGGCAAGCTGTTTAGCTCCACGCTCCCTGCGCAATCGTCTCTGGCGGCGCACTGCGAAGACTTGCGGCCAGTAACAAAGTGCCCTGCATCCAGCTGCATATGCACGACTTGCTCTGTCTCATTTCCCTTATGAACCGTTCGCTCGTTCCTTTATTAACGCCTGTTTGCCGCTGAATACGCTGCGCTGCCCTGCGCTGGGATTGCTCTGTACCCATACCGTACCTTATTACTGTTCTCTTCTTCCTACTGTACTGTACTCCACTGCACTGCTCTGCACTGTCCTGTACCTAGTCTTGCTGGAATTTCCATCCTCTCCCCCTCCCTAAACGCGCCTCGCAAACGCGGCCAGCTTCCTCTTGCATTCAGCCTTCCCACTCCTCCCTTTCCTGTCCAACGACTTGACTCTCTTTAACGACTGCCGATACACCATATACGCTCCCTAGGAGGCTGTTCCGATGTTGGGACAGATCCCAGAAGATACTTAATGGCCTTAATTTCTTCCTAACAACTTGTACCCTACTGTATTCTTTACGCTCCCTTTCCACTCCAGCTTCCTCCTACTACGCGCCGTAGGAGTCCTTGCGCCAGCTGTCACGTTCATTTCAACACTCAAAATTCAAGCTCCGCGCTATGGATGTATCTCCTCCATTTTCAGAGCAGGAAAAGGTATGTTTGTTGGTAGACCCAGAACTTCGTATAGCGAAATATATATCTGGAGCGCGACTCGCACCACTACCCCTCGATGACTCTGTACCACCACGCGTGTAATACTAACTATATTTCCACCTATAGCGCTTTGTCCTTGCAGAAGCAATCAAAAGCAGCTCCATACCAGTAGAGAGGATTCTAGCTCTTCTGAGTGAGGGAAATGTGCAACCGGCATGGCCCCAGATGCTCCTTCCCTATGGTAAGTTCTGCACCTTCAGGCGCGCTGCTTTGGCTCCAAGTTTCGCCAGATCTTCAACAAACAACTCAGACATCGATCTTGCATATATCGCACATCTTATGGTTTGCTAACTTCACTGCAGGTCGCAATATGCAATCATGTATCGATACCTTCGAAATGCTACGATCTGGCCAACATGCCCATTTTTCAGCCCTGCCTCTGCCTAACCCGTCTCACAAGCGCAAATCAGCTCCTGAACATCTCGAACCACTTATGACGAACCCTCAACCAAAGCGACGCCAGTCGGGCGTCGAAACCTTAACATCTGCGCGCGATATTAGACCTAAGCCAACCTCCTCGAATGGTTCTCCGCATCCGTTTTCCTCCTTTTCAGGTCAATCAGCAGTTCCGACCAAGAAAAGGGGACGGCCGTCCAAAGCAGACGTTGAGGAAAGACAGCGAGAGGCAATATTAAGAGGAGAAGTTCTACCACCTCCAAAGACTATGGCACCAAAAGGAGGGAAACAAGCGGTTACAGGAGAGCCTAGTAGTGCAGGATACGCGGCTATTGCGCCTATGGGCTCTGCGCCTGAGATGAGTGGTGGAATACAATATCAAAGTGGACCAATAGAAGCTGCTCCTGTCTCTGCTCCTACACCAGCTGCGATGGTTCCTACGGGAGATTCACCAGGGAAGAAGAAAAGGGCGAGAGCAGCTCCTAGGCAACCCAAGGTAGGAATCCTTCAAGAGTGGGAAAGAAAGAAGACTAATAGTGTCAAGGTTTCTAAACCTGGTGAAAGCAGTTTTTCTATTACAACTCCACAGCCCGTGCAGCCACAACCATTGGCAGCGCCACAAGTTTCTACGCCAATCACTCCTAGTCAACCTTTCCACCAACATCGACCAGATGGACCAGTGACTCAAGTATCACAGCTTATACAGAGTGAAGATCCAAGACAATATCCTCCTCCAGAACCACAAATTCGCCCTGATCCACCCCCACCCCCAGTCCCACTGCCTGGGCCTGGGCCTCCTCCTTCTGGCTAAAACTATTTTGCTTTTTCTTTTTCTTCTTACGAACTCAACGAATTCGTCTACATTTACGGCTCCAAATAAACCCTTCTTATAGGAATTTTCTTTCGCCATTCATCCATCAGTCGATTCACGGGACGCATCTTACTAGAGAAAACGCCTTTAACGATCACATTTTATACGCATTCAACGAAACAATGTTCTAATGTTCTAATACCCGATTCTTATTTTCCAAATCCAAACGTCTTATTACGAATACGGCCAGAATCAAAATGGATTTCAGATGCTAATTGCATCAGCTAATGTCAGCAAAACACCGGCTTACCAGGCACTTTTCTTTCTCTTGGGATACAAAGTTCATTCTATTTAGCTATGCTTCTGCTAACGATTCATGGGACATTCATCTGGGTGGCTAGCGTTGTATTTTTACCTATGCATGCGTTATGTTTACGATTGGAGATCACGCATACTGTACAATCCTTCACATTTCCTTCATTTATACCATCCGAAACTTCATGTCAGTGGGCGCTCATAGCAGCGAGGAGAGGGAACATTTGGGCGAACTCTGTACGAATAGATATACTGGAATAACAACAGCACAGCAAGTAAAAAAGTAAAAGCTTTATGAACTAATCGCACAGGATTTAGAGCGGCTCGATCCCTTTCCAGATCACAAAGGTGAGGTGCAGAGTAGATCTCCCTTTCCCTCTTCGAGTAAGGATCTTCCAGGGCCTTTTAGAAGAATGCCTTCTTCCTTCTGGATCTTATGTCACAACGCAGATCACATCCCGAGGTCCTTAAGGAAACTCACGTGTGGCGGGGGGAAAGGAAACCAGCCTTTGAACGTGATCTGTATCTACCCCGCCTCCTTTTCCAATTTCGATCTTAATACAAGTAATCCATCCCGCAGTCTAAATATATATCTGTATCTAAATAGATACATGTAGTACCAATCCGTTGAAATCAGCTCCGTGGTATTTCCTTCCCGCAAGTAGCGGGACACGTGACCTTTCCTAACTATGTAACAGAGAGAAGTTTTGTTGCACGTCGCAAAAATAAATGTGAATTGACTGAAACCGGACTCACAAGGCTGTGCTGGACATGTAGTTTTCGGCTGAGTCAGCATGTGGTCTTCCTCACCTCTTCTGTATGTACTTATCTTCACTTTTCTTACACAGTCAAAAACGAAAGAGAAGTGCAGTCGAGTAGAGTTGTATTGAGCTGACATGATCATCGCACTTAGGGAGGGAAAAGGGGGGAATTTGCGGGTTGGGGGTGAGTTAAGCTGGAAACGGGGGTTAGGTGTGGGTTGAGTTATTTGGTGATTTGTTGTCTGTCGTGAAGGTGTTTTAGGGTCTCAAGCTGGAGTGAGCGGTTTGGAAAAGGGGGTGGTGGTAATAGTGGTGCTGGTACGGCGCGGGCTTGGTTTAGGGTGTCAGATGTGGTGTAAGTAATAAGTCAGGCGATATTAAGCAAGATTTGATAATAAGAAATGATGAATTGAAAGACGTCTATTTATTTTTCCTGGTGGGATGTTTGGACTGTGGAAGTGAGTTTGTTGTTCTTTTTTGTCTTGTTCTGTTGTTTTTAGCCGGCCATCTGATAATGCAGGCATGCGTGAACGGATTACTTGAATCGGTTTCGTATTCGCGAGTGCTTTATTTGATAAAAAGCGTTATAGGAGGTTTGACAGGTGGTATACCTTCTAGAAAAGTTCGCATAATTACAAATACACGTTATGGCCGTGAATCCGTATTTCTTTCAAATTTCCCGAGCCATCAAGCATACCTTGCGGGGCGCAGGACGCTGAATATTAGTATATTTAAAGAATGGAGTTTGATACGACTTCAATAATCTCATGGGCCAGGTTTAATTTGCGTTTTGGGATCCAGGCTCGTGAAGTGAGAACGGAGATGGAGGGGGAAAGGGGGGTAATTTCACGTGACTCTTTGATCTGTGTAACGACGTCGCAGAACTTGCACCGTAAGTTTCTGATATTCACTATTTAGCGCAATCTTAATTTTCGCAACTGAAATATTTGCCTCGTCAGCTTGCTTCAAACTCTAGCTACGAACGACAGAAATCCCCTCTCTATTTGTTGCTGGCTCTCAACTTTAACAGCGTCTTACTACGTACCCAGTAAGTACGACCCTTGGAACATAAATGCATCCGCTGATGGCGCTTACATCAGGCTAGCAATCATGCCAGGAAAACAACCCAGAGCCAAGTCCGAGTTTTGCAGAGTGCCCATGATACGTTCTCATAATGTCTTCGACATTCTTCGACACCCTGACGATGAGTCTGCAACACTAAAGCCCCCGGAATTGGACACAACAGATGCATCATCAGACAATGAAAGCGAGGTTGAAGAGGGTGTTCCGTTCTCAGAGAGCGCGTACCGCAAGCTGCAAGCTCGATACAAGAAGTTGGAGGAGAAGCTTGCAGACAAGAATCGGAAGCTAAAGGACGCAAAAGAAGAAGCCTCAAAAGACAGATCTAGTCATTTAAACCAGCTACAGAAGATACGGGCTATGATGAAGGCTCCTTTTGAGCTTTATCCGTACCTGTCTGACAGTGAAGTCTTACTAAGGAACTTTGGATTCGGTGAATTGGCCTTCGAAAACTTCAAGATTGCAGCTACAGAAGCAAGAGAGAAGGTCAACAAAGAGGACACCAACCCAAATACCGCTGCGGAAGGCGTGAGGAAGGAGATGGGACGCATCCGAGTCTTGGTCGACATTCTTCGAAAGGAAAATGCTTTTCTCCGGCGGCAAAATAATGTGATAGATACAGCCTATTACGACACGCTTGATCGACTATTTGCCAGGTCAGACAGTTGTACTAAAATGGAGAAGGAGCTAATCAGAACTCAAAATCTCTATGCAAGAGCCGAGAAGAGACGAAGAGCGCTCGGCGAGAGGGTGGAGGAGCTTGAGGAGGAAGCTGCAGCCAAGGAGCCATTGTTTCTCGTGGGGCTGGACATCCGAAAGCGCTTCTTGGAGATGGCAAAGGCAGAGGTTCTCGGCGTCGGACGTGGCTTTCTCGATCACGAAATCATAATTGCGGGAAATAGAGCAGCTCATGAGGGCAATGGTGCAACTCATGCAGCGATCTTCACGACTAGGGAAGACTCGGAAGAGAGGGAGGATGAATCGGACCCAAGCTTCAGCACTGTATACAAGGAGCTATACCACCTAGAGCCTGTCGACTTCTTGCTGAAACATCCGGAGAAGATGCAGAGGGCTATCAATCTCAATGCTACAATTCGCAGTTTCAGTGATGGACCTGGGATGGAACATAAGCGGGCTGAGGCTGTGGCTTGTGTTTCGGAGATCTATACACTTGGTTTATCTGATGACTTCAACGAGCGTAAAGATGTAGACGAGAAGTTAGAGAGGCTAGAAGCTTTGTCATTGGATCTCGTGGCAGGTAGATCAAGATAGATGCATCGGAGGAAGTCGGCAGGCAGTGGCATCTTCAGTGTATGTACTCGGCTCGTGGTGCGTAGTCTCGAGTACGAATGGTCGAAGTACGAGTATTTGAGATGGTTGTTTCGGCTTCCTAGTTACTATATTTGAAAAGTATGTTTGTAGTATGGATAGAAAACCTCAATGCCCAATATATACAATCAAGTTCCACATTAGCATCGCCGCTCCCAAATCCGATTTCAAATTTCTTTAGGCCGAGAAGGCCCCCGGCGTCTCAAAAACTGGTGTATGAATTTGATTAACTAAAGCGCTAAGCTATCATTCAAATCACCAGCCAGCAGGTCCCTCTGTCTGCACACCCTCGAACACCACTACAATTGTATACCTTCCCGACAACATCCTACTAGAAAGCTCACATACAAAACGCGATTCCACCTCACACTACCATAAATTGCACTGCATAATCTCATAGGTTAAAACAGCACCTCTGAAGCTCTTCCAGGATTGAAATCTTGAAGTGATGGCTGGCTTAAGCGAATTAAAGGGGGTCGTACACGTGACTTTGTTTACATTTTTACTTGACCGCTTTCCTCGACTCTGTTCAAGCCACATGAGCTCAACTCAAGCCTGAATCTCAACACATCTTGTTTCCTAAGTTTTGAACGCAGGCGCTTCTGAGGTCAGGTTGACATCTCACCCCCAACTCAGCAGCACATCTCTTTCGAGTCCCCGAGAACTCAGACACATCTTCAACCTACCTAGCTACGCACAAAGAGGCTCTCGCACTGTGTTTTGGTCATCACAATCACCTTCTATATCATCGCTATGTAAGTGCAGTCTTCTACTGTTCATACGCATTCTAGATTTCTGATAGTACTCACAGGGCCAAGAAATCCACCATGGCCGGGAAGAAGAAAGGTCAAAAAGCTAAGGTCGCGAAGAAGATGAATCCGCCCAGTCTCGATGCACTGCATTCGCCACAGTCAAAAGCAGCTGAGCTCGAACCCACTGATGCGCAGTCCGATTCTGAAAGCATACTCGACTCAGAGCAGCGGATCACGGATGATGAAGTCGAAGAGATAGACGCAAGCCAGCAGAAGTCTTCAGCGCGTGTCATCCTCGATGCCCCGGTGAATGTCTTCGATGAAATGAGAGAATTCGACTCGACCTCCGCATGGGCACTCGATTCCTTTGATTCCAACAAGCCGAAGATGACAGCTGCTCAAACGACACCGCAGATGCATACACCTACATTGTCCAACTCGGCGGATGGTGGACCCGAAGGCAATGGGGTGTCCGAGAGCGCCGTGGCTTCTGCGAATGGAGAACTACCAACCGAGAAATCAGAGAATCATGGACCGGCGGTTTATTCCGAGAAAGCATTCCGCGAACTACAAACTAGGTTCGAGAAGTTGAAGCAGGACCTCGGGAAGAAGACTCGTGATCTCAAGTCAACACAGCATAATGCCACATCAGCCCGCGAAGAGGCGGCAAAGGCCAAAGCGAATTATTCGAAAGAAGTCAAAGAGGCGCTGAAGGCTCAATGGGAGCAACTTAATGAACAACACAAGAAGCATACCAGCGATCTCGAGAAGCGTCTGGCTGCTGCTCTTGGCGCAAATTTGGAACTGACAAAGACTTCCGAGGATCGATTAAAGAAGTTGCATAAGTCTCGCGAAAAGGTGAAGCAACTCTTGGAAGGCATGGCTACGATGAAGTATCAAGCCAAGGAGGTCAAGCATCTGAACATCAGATGCAATGATCTTTGGAATTTGTATGCTGATCAGAAGCTGAAGAAGCAATACTACAGGCACGAGTATTTGAAAGTGGAGGAGAAATGGACATTGGATCAAAAGGCAAATGAAGATCTTTTACAGATTGCGGTTGCGGTCCGACTAAGATATCTGGAGCAGTCTAAGTTCGCATTGAAGAAAAATTCCGAGGAAAATGGGGAAGGAGAAAAAAGCAACCACGAATCTGAATACATGGTGTTTGGATCTCCTGACAGAGGAATAATCGAAAAGGGAAATTCTGCTGCCCACGATGGGAACGCTAGGGCAGATGCCGCACTATTCAATCTGGGTTACATCGATGATGATAAACAGTGTGATCTTGCAGGGGTCTTTCGAAATTTGTATGCCAAACGTCCAGATGCTATATTTCATAGTCCGCAAGATCTGGTAAGAATTCGAAACTGCATGTCAACAGTCCGAGCTTTGTCTCCCACGAAAGACACACCGGAGTTTACTATCGGTAAAGAGACCTTATTCTGCGCACTGGAAGATATCTATAAAGATGTCAAATTCAGTGGAAGGGGAGGTGAATTGGACATCTGGTGGGGTGTTGAGAGATTCGAATCAGAAAGAGGCTGGTTGCAGCACTTGGATGAGAACAAACCCGAGTTGGTCGAAATGGCTGAAGCTCTAACTCGAAAGTTTGTGGATCAGAATCGCCGCAAAGGATTACTTCTCACACTCACGTAAGACTTCCAGTTCCTAGAATGGGTTTCCCCTTACGGGCATTGCGGGCAAGCTTCGCCGAAAGGGCAATGGTCGCGCTGTGATTTCATAGCTTTCAGTCAGTGTAACATTGGCTTCAGGTCTGGTATAAGACTTTAAGGTTGAGAATGGAGAATGGGCATCTGAAAAGGCTCTGGGGGTCAGAGTAGGCAGTGTGGTAGCTATACCAATGCATGTGGAAAAATTGTCGATGAAAGATTTGGTGGATGGGTTATGAAGGAGTGTCTTGCTATAGCGGAATTTCTTTTATGCTCTTCCAATGAGCTCCCTTGATGTATTATACAATTCAAGTGTTATATGTCTGCCACGCCTCGTTGAACGTCAATAGAAATGTGCCTATACCAAAAACTCAAGATATCAGTGGAAGCGCAGTCGGAACATAGTGCAAAATGTTCATGTTGCTCTCCAGTCGTACCCTACGTGCTCAACTACCTACCTAGAAGGCTTGCCTGAGCACATAACACTACTATACGTAGCTTGTAGCTTATGAGTGAGTGACTAAGAGGGGAACATCCAAGTGAAAAAAGATTAAGGGAGATCATATCCTTGGTGGGCGAAATACACGTGAGACACCGAGAGAAATTAGTAGGTATGATTCTTTGAAGGTTTTGGAAAAGGACGAACACGCTGCATTATGAAAAGATGAAGCACGTCAAAGTGAATGCTGGGATGTGTTCCTTCAAAATTTGAAGACTACCTGGGGGAGCGAAGCGCGTCTTGCCAAATCTCCAACCTCAACTCCATCTCCAACCTTCACTTCAACTCGACCCAACCACCAAGAAACAATAGTATTTCTCTCTGTATAGTCTGATGTACCTATAGTGTCCATTTTCAACCCAAATTATCCCTCTCGACACTACTTTCTCCTTCTTGAGCACCTATTCTAGAGGAAAAGCTTCTGCTGATGGCGGGGTCACGAATACCGGACTCGTGGTTTGAAGAGTCGAATAGGCTTTTGGAAGAGCAGACGCAGAGACTCTTACGCTTCCTCATTGGTAAGACTTCTGTTTTAATCAGACTCACGGTCCGCTAAGCCCCATAAAAGACGATACATCAATCTCAATACCCCCTCTCGAAGCCGTTGCACATCCCCTTACCCGCGACCGCACAAAATCCAAAGACACTCCGCTGGAAGATGTTGATGCTAAACTCTTTATCGACGTCCTCACCACCAAAGATTCCAATCGGCTTCGCACTTCTACAACTCAAACAGCTCGTGTCTCGGGCAGTTGTTCGGATCTTCACACTGGAGCCAAGTCACTCGAGGAGAGGCTCAGAAAGGGAGAACTGGAGTTGAAGTTGAAGAAGGCAGAGCACGATTTGAAGCTCGCGAGGTATGAACTTGCTGTGTTACGCAACGACAGCTACAACCTAAAGGTTCAGAACGCCGCCGAGCTTGAGCAGCTCAAGGCCCAGCACCAGAAAGAGATCAAGCAGATTAGAGACGACTTTGTAGCGGACAAAGAGGAATTGAGGGCACAATGTCTTGCAAAGGTCAAGGAAATGCTTCGGAAGAAACTTGCAACCCAGGCCGTAAAACAACAGGCCGAGCTCAAGGAGCAACGAAGGGCAGCAGAGCCATTGTTGGTTGTCGGTGCTGCGATTCGATCACGTTATATCGAGCAGACGATAGGAACACTTCGTAACAACCCTCGTCAAAGTCTCGACCAAGCTACCATTCGAAGAGGAAATACAGCAGCTCACGGTGCAAATGGGGATGCTGATTTCGCGTTGCTCAAATCTGGACTTGCATGTGATCCAGCAGATTTGAGGGACAAACTCACCACCATCTATTCCCTGGAGTACGAAACATGGCCAGAAATAACCCGCAAAGCCCGTGATTGTGATATTGTCATATCTACTGTTCAAATTCTCAACAACGGTAGTGACTCCAGAGAAGAACGCAAAGAGCACGCTAAACTTATGAAGAAGATATACGCAGCTAATTGTTCTCGAAAATCAGATGTGGAATTTGATGGCAGCGTACGACACAAGGGTTGGCTTGCTAGACTACAAGATTTGACCGCTGAAATTGTCTTGCTTGATAGGGATAGATCAGGAGTCCGGTACGAAGAGTCCTCCGGTGAAGAGGACGGCGAAGAGGATTGGTATTAAGGATCTCAGTGGAGGGGGGTTCTCAACGACCAGGATTTGAGATCAAGCAAGACGGTTTCAGCGAGGCAAGAGATGATAACAGAGCTACGAAGAAGACACAAATCGGAAAGCGATACAACAGATGGCATTATGGTTTTGGTAGCAAGTATACTGGAGAAGATTTGTAATGTTTCTGAGAGCATGTAGCTTTTGCTTTGTATGATAGGCACCATAGCTTGTAAATTAGTAAAATTACTGTTCTTATAAATAGTTTAAGAATCTCCATACAGTTGGCTGCAAAGCTCTTCTCTCACTAAACATAATGTGGTAGCTAAAAATGACCGGAGCTTAGGTATGGGATTCCTTCAATAAAGTATGCAGATTCATGTTTACCATAAAGTGAATAGACAGCACGGCACCACTTGCTTTCAAATTTTCCGATGGGAGGACAGAAACTGCATAATCGTCCACAGAATTTAAACCTCAAATTAAAGCCAGCACGCGGTGTTGAAAAGTTGTATACTGCCGGAACAGACAGACTTGTGTCCTACCCATCTCATTACATCCTCGACCCAGCTTCCATTCCACTTGATCTCTCCCACACCCACCAGATAACCCATTCATCTCCTCAACCGCTATCGCGACATCAGCCTCGACAATGTTTGAGAGTATGCTAGATGTGGTATTTGAAGGTATGCATACAATCAATTCACTTGCCAGACACCGTTCACACTCTTTCCCTGAAGTTGACCTGAGAGCATGTTGATCTCCTGTCTAATTCGGAGTATCAGCCTATGTTGCATGCTACTTGAATCTAGCTAACGATACCTACAGAATCCAGCACTCTCGTCTCCTCACCAGTGGCAGGAAGTGTTGTGCAAGCTTCGATTCCAGCGACAGATGCACTTCGACCGGACGCTCAAGGTACGGCTGAAATTGCGACGTCCCCTACGAATGGAGTCCCAACCCTTGAAGGGGACGCGCCTACGGGTAATGAACGTCTCGCAAGTGAACGACCATCGTATGCTAGTCTTGATGTCCGCTGCATGGCTCTTGAGGAAGCTTTGGCTATGCTGAGAGATGATCTGGAGATTGCTAGGTGGGAATTGAATGCTGCGCCGAAAGAGGATTTGGTTTCGAAGGCTGAGCATGTGGAGGAGCTGCAGATGTTGAAGAATGGATATCAAGAGAAGTTGAGGGGTTTGAAGTTGGGGCATGAGGAGGAATTGAGGAAATCAAAGGACGAACGTCTGGAGGAGCTGAAAGAACTGGAGGATAGGCATCATAGCGAGTCGAAGATTCAGAATGAGGCACACCAAGCGGAGGTGAAGATGTTTCAGGAGCAGCTGAATGTTCTGAAGGATGTACACCATGCGGAGTCGGCAAGTCGGAAAGACGAACACCAGGCCAAGCTGAAGGAACTTCAGGATGAAGGACAAAAGAAGCTGAGAGCTCTACGGCTTGAGACGGATACGAAGTACGAGGCGCTCATGGCGCAGCATTCCACCGAACTGAGTCAAGTTAAAACCGACTTCCAAGCAGAGGCGAGCCAAAGCCAAGAAAAATACGACGAGTTAAAGAAGAAATACGATAGATTCGACGTCTCCGGTCGGAAGCTATTCGATGAGAGAAACAAGTTGCGAATAGAGGTCAAGATGCTCAAAGAAGAGAAAGAAACTTTCACAAAGGTGACTGAAATTTTCTACGAGAAACTAGAGACCCTCATAGAGGAGATAGTTTCCCTTAAATGGAGTAGAGATATTCTAAAGCCGTTGCTCGATGTTGGAGCGGCGGTTCGTCTTCGATTCTTGGAAAAGGCCAAAGAGAAGCTCACTTCTGCTGGGGATCTCAACGAGGAAAGTGATCCACAACGTATTGAACGTGGCAATAACGCTGCTCATGGTGGGAATGGAGCTGCTGATTTAGCTTTATCTCATGGGGGATATCTTGAAGGGATTACTAGCCTGGATACGACCCTAGAACAGCTTTATTGTGTACCCTACGAACGCTGGAGATTTTTTCCCGCTATGCTTCAAAGCTGCATAGACTTTATGTCAACGGTAATTACTGTCGAGACGGCCAATTATGGTGGCGATACCTCGGCGTTGCAATCGGAACATTCAGATATTAGACTTAAGCTTGTGGCATCATATAATGCGGCTTCACCAAACTCGGACTTTGCTGAGAACGAAGAAAATAAGCATATGATAGAGCGACTTGAGGAGTTGACTGCTGAGATCGTCAGAATTAGCAGGAATGGCAACGGGGACACATGGAATGCCACTTCTTCTTCACCGGGAGGAGGCTGGATAGCTGTAGGTCGTGGAGGTCGCAGTGGCCGTGGTCGTCGTGGTGGACGGGGAAGGGGTAGTTGAATCCCCAATTGTCCATGAACCTTTTCAGAGTGACTATTGATGGATGCCCATGGGCTCGTCTTTATGTGGGAAAGTCAAATGTTAAAGTTTAGTCTTCTCGAGACAAGGGATGGGAGTTGTCTTCTTCGGAGGGCGGCTGAAGGAAAACTCTACTGGAGGCATCATTGATGTACCCAGGGGCAGTTGCATGGAACAATCAAATGTAACATATTATCAAATTGCTTAAGCAGATTGATCACCATGACTTTAACTTCATAAAAAGGTAATAATGCTTCACCGTAGTCCAAAAATCTAGAAATTGAGAAACCCTCTGATGAAATCATGTGAAATGTGCACGAGCTTGTAAATCCTGGGATTTGCCGACTGGGGCAGTCCTCTCGATATTGCTATTCGTTGCCAAAGCTTCCGTACACCCCCATTCCACCACACCAAAACACATTCACAGTTTTGGGAAAACTCCTGGATCGAAACATCATTTTCTAATTATATTTCTGGCAACTACACACCTATTCTTCTGAAAACATTCGCCAGCATGGCTGATCGCAACGAGAAAGCTCTTCTCAAGAAGACACTTGAGGAAGAGTCTTCGAGTCGGGTGAATGAAGGTGAATTGATAAGCACGAAAGCTTAAAGGGAAGATTCAACTAACAGATCCTCGCAGAAAACAACACACCTGTAACGTTTCCCATTTCTACAGGCCAATGTGCTACCACCAACTCTGTCACAACAAGCCTCATCCCAGGAGCTGCTTCGCCCGATAATCTTGGCTCTCAAACACTCAACGTTAACGCCGCACCCTTTCGTACCTATCACCAACTTGAAGATGAATGCAGAATAATGCGAAAGCAGTTGGAAACGGAAAGGGATATCTCACGTAAAGCGACGCTAGAGGCAACAAACACGCGAAACGAAATGTTAAAGCTGAAGGCTTTGCTCGAGACTGAAATTAACCAGCTGAAAGAGAAAGCACAGAAAGAGACAAACGAGCTGAAATCCCAGCACGCCTCCGAACTCAAAGAACTCAAGACCGACAGAGAGCTCATACAGCCGCTGCTCGATATCGGCGTCGCAATTCGGCTTCGATTTCTCGAATGGACGCGCGAAACTATTTGGAAAATCCCCCGGTACAAAATCAATCGAAACCTTATTAATAGAGGAAACATTGCTGCGCATGCAGTTGATGCGACTGCAGACATGGCTCTGTATCACGGTGGTTTTCTTGCCGGCAACGATGCACTGAAAGCAAACTTCGAAGCCTTCTACGTCAATGCATCCTATGATGCTGAAGATTGGAGGGCTTGGCCCGAAGTGATACGGAAGACGTGCGGCTGTGTCCGCACACTAGACGTTATGGCGAAGCTAGGCGCGAAGCTGGGATTTGGTACCGGGCCGAAATACAAATGGCAGCAACACTAAGAATTCGTAAATAAGATCTATGCGGCGTATTTCGACTCTTCCGGCTTCGAAGACAATCCCAATGTAGCAGATTGGCTGAAGGAGCTGGAGGTCTTGACGTTAGCGATTATTGAGGCGGATAGAAAGAACGTGAATAGTTTTACCAGCCGGCTCGACACTTATAGACGGTATGGAAACTCAGCTGAAGTTGTTCAGCAGGCGAATAGGGGAGGAAAAGAAGTGCAGCTTGAAGGCGAAACCGAACTTGCAGTCAAAGAGACCCCAAAAGCAGAACAGGAGATTGTCCCATCAAAGGAGCAGAGCGACGTTGTACCTGACGAAGAAAAGGAGTTGCAATTTGACGGCGGGAGTACGGGAGAGTATGGGTGGAAGACAGATGATCGAGAATCAGCAGATTGGTCGGAATGGTGAAGTAAAGCAGCCTGATACTTTCCAAATACTCCTTGAACTTACTAGCTAACAGAGTTCTATAACTTTGTTCAATCATAAGGAGTACTGGGGTGAGCTGTGACTGCAAAGGTATTTTAGATAAAGTTAGGCTCTGGATCTTATATACAACGGGAATTCTATTGACTGGCAATGCGCAAACCAATCATTATGAACTGGTTCGGGAAGTCTTCCTGCATGGTAGAGCGATATCAACAAAGTCCACGACTTCCTCGGCCGCGTCAATTGGCCACAACCACTGCGCTTTGGACAAAGAGCCCTTCGACCGCGACCTTGACCAGGAAGCTAGCCACACTAGCAACACTCACGCTGTCGCTCACGCTCATTCCATCGCCCTTACTGCCCATCGTCCTCACAACTGTCTTCGCGTCTATCGGCTTCTGATCGTCGAATTGCAGCCTCACGGCCCGCACAAGAGTCCAATGCATCTTCGTCAGCCGAACCTCCTTGTCTACGAGGCCATGATCCTCGAGTGCGTACTTGACGTTAGTCCAGCTCAAAAATGCCTTGCTCAACCACGGCAGGTTACCCCATGAATCCCCAACACCAGCTGTCGACATTACTACCACGCGATGAACTCCGGCTTGCTCCAGAACCTCGCAGGCATTGGCGCACGAGTCGGCCAGGAAGCGGGGAGGTGAGAGCTGAGCCGCGAAAGGGCTGTCGGACTTGCGGAGTGTGTTCAATGTGATGATCGCTGCTGATGGTGATAGAGAGGGCGCCGCGAGAGCGCTGCGTATGTCGGATTTCGATAGTGGCGAGCCAGTGACAATGGTGAGGCCAGGACGGGGGGTGAGGCTGCTAGAGGTACGCACGAGGGCTACCGCTGTATGACCCTGAGAGAGTAGTTCAGATACGACGTGCTGGCCGGTCCGTCCACTGGCGCCGAGGAGGAGGAAATGCATGGCTTTCGATGATGAGAGGTGCCGTTAAGTACTCGTCTGCCTGAGCTTATGAGGAGACGAGAAGGCTTCGTCACAAAAGGGCGACGGGATTGGATCCATTTATGAAGTTGACCGGAAGTGTAGAGCAGACAACCATAGTCGAGGAGGGGGGCCGCTTCCAAGCCAGAGTCAGCCGCTGATTGGTTTGTTCGGTCTGAATACCGTAATTGGAAGCCGCCTCTGGGCCGTGGTCGATAGTACGGCCGGTCTTCTCCCGCTCGACCAGCTAGCAATGGAGTTCGCGGATTCCATTGATTGTGAAAAGACAAGAATCAGGTGCGTGGCTAGCAAAGATTACGCCACTTTCCCATAAATATCAGCGCACTGTGGAGCGCTCCCCTCGACCACTACTAGTCCCACTACACGTTATATAAGTCCTGACTCTTTCACACACGTTGTTGGCTACGCCCTGCAATCGGTCATTCTCAATCCGCAGCTCGGCATAAAGATCTGGTGAGGAGTCTAGTGCCCCCAAGAGAACGATTTTCAGTATTAGATGGAAGAAGCGCAAGAAAGACACCGAGATAGGCTCAGGACTAGGAGATCCGATCTCCGTCTGAACGGTTTCAAGATCAAGGAGCCACGATTTTAAGGAGTCCAGCAGAGCTGCTTTCTCGGATAGTAGTTGAAGAGCGATTCCTACTGATTCGACTTGCGACACTTTGCCGAGGAATTCAAGCGTCGACGCAGCGATCCTTGTGAGCTCTGTCCGCATGTCGGGTGCAATCGTGCGATGATCGCGAGATTCAACAGGCTGTTGATGAGGCGAAATCAAACACGCAGACGACGTGATCCCGCTTACGTCGGCTGTTGTTGGAGGTTCCGCAAATTTACATGGTGCAGCAAACAGCTTAATGATGAAAACATCCAGGAAGGGTACTTGGTCGTGGTGTGCTAGCACCAACTTGTTCGCGGCGACAAGACCTGGCCTTGCCCGGTACTCGTGCATAATCCTGAGTCCTCGAATGATATGCTGGGCCATGGCAGCGTAATTCTTCTGCACTTGCTCAATGCTGATGAAGATCTGACAGCAAAGTAATGCCGACTTCAACTCGTTGGAGCCCGGAGATGACAAGTTAGACGCAAGAGCCCCCAAAGCCATACTGTATTGCTGGATGCCATAGTGATAGCTCGGGGTCTGCTGCACGATAGACGCTGGGCCGTCTCCGGACGTCTCGAGATCCTCACGAAGAGCTCTGAGAGACGAGACTGCGTGTCGTATGGGCGGATCAGTCAAGCTGGCTTGGAGGACTTGCCTGGCTTCTTCATTACAGCCTAGCTTCACGTCGAACATAGTTTTGGTTGAGAAGTAACTATTGAGAAGGTCGATGTCCTGAGGGGCGATCTTAATGAAGGTGGGCTGGATGGGTTGTAAACCAACGCCTGGCTTGATGCCGCCAGCATGAGCGCTGTTGATGGGTTGACTAGTAAAAAGCTTAAAGGGGGACTCGTAGCCGTCGCAAGTACGGCCAGTGTTGACACATTTCTGGCAAAACGGCTTCTTCTCGTCGCATTTGACCTTCCTAATTCTATATTGCTAATTGAGCACAGTCCTGCTGCAGAGCTGACCTCTCTGGTCGGTGATGGGATCTGTCCGCTATGACTGACTGACCTGCAGGTTGTACAACCAGTTTTCACCTTGGGTCTACATCTATTGTTCCGTATGCGGGCGACAACGCTTCCAGCCATCGTTGGGCGAGGGGCATTCAACTTAAGCTTGTCACGCAACACCCTTCCAACGAGATGAAGAGAAGAATCGTATCAAGCAAGAAATCCGAACAGACGAATCAAATGATGCAGAATGATTGATTCATCACCGGGAGTATGAGGAAGGCGAGTTGGACTCGCGTTAAATACTGTGGTACCTACTTGCCGGTAGTTTAGGCCCGAGCCCAAGCCCGAGCCCGAGGAGCAGGCGCTAGCTCTATTGGGTAGTGAAAGCGAATCCACCAATCATACGCTGTTGGGAGGGC
>QGMG01000384.1:0-31891 GCA_007825325.1 Lachnellula cervina | reverse complement strand
CTTCTGATGCACATGATGGTGATGTTGAGGCTACTCCTGCTTTGTCCGGTGGGGTTGCTTCTGATGCGCATGATGAGGCTGAGATTTCCGTAAGTCCATTGTCCTTGACTAATACTCACCACAACTCCTCCCTACTACAAAGGCAATGCTAATTCATCTTCATCAATAGGATCCTACTATCGAGATCGCTAATACTACTTCTGATCCTCCAATTTCACAGGAGGTTGTTTCAGACAATGGCTGTGGCTCTGATGCGCCCGAGCCCGCCTTGTCCAAGGAGACTGTTGCTACTGAGCAAGCTGATGTCAAGATTGCCGTAATTCTCTTTTCCTTGATATCTTCCCCAACTCCTCTCCACCAGAAAGGCACCGCTAATGCATTGTTCTTTCATAGGATCCTACTATCGAGCTTGATCAAGCTGATTCAGATGCTCTGGTTGCAAAGAACCATGACCCAGACAAGAATGGTGGCTCTGATACTGTTGAGCCTGCTGCTATTGAGCAAGTTGTCAAGGCCACTGAGGTTGAGCCTGCCGTGCTCAAGCAGGCTGATGAGCAAGTTGTTCACGTTGCCGAGGCCAAGGTCACCTTGCCCGAGGAGACTATTGCCACCGAGCAAATGAATGAGCAAGTGAATGAGCAAGTGAATACCGACGTTGCCGTAAGTCCGATCTCGTTTAAATTTCCCACAAACCATATCTTCCACAATATCATCGATGAAAACTAACCATCCATCTTTCCAAACCTAGAAGTCCGAAACCACAAACGACGACACTACCCAAGAGCCTTCAACTCCTCAGCAAGACGCTGATACAGTCAACGATACTCCCGATCTTGCCTCAACCGCTGAAGTCACCGAGCTTCCGGATTCACCTGCTGAGCAGGAGAACAGCCAAGACCACGCCATGAAGCAAGTGGCCTCTGAGCAGTCTCTCTTTGACGAAGACGACAATCCTGATGTTATGGAGCCAACTTCTGTGATTGAGCCGCTGGCCGTCGAGCCTAGCGTGGAGCAACCTGACACCAAGGAGCAAGTCGCAGAAGCTGGTATCGAGGAGCACTCCTCGGAACACGACAATATTGCAGAGCAACCTGTCGTCGAGCCTGCCGTCGAACAATCGGTCGAAAAACCTGCTTTTATTACTGAGGAACAGCCTCGAGTAGGACAGACTTCTATTAATGAGCCACCAGCTACTGATATGACCGTAAGTTTGGTTTGCTTTCCTTTGCTTTATGACAAGAACTCCTCAAAAGAACCATGGCTAACACCTCCATTTCCCTAGCCATCTCATGTGCCCCATGATCCGCCGCCCGAGGAAGTTGTTACAGAGACTCCATCGACCACAAAGGAGAATCCTATTGATGAGGCACCTACTCTTGAGCCAACTGTAAGTGCGAGTGCTTTCTCCCCCGCATGCTTTCGTTCCCCGCATTCAATTCATCCCAGAATATCTTCAAGAGTCCCCACTGAATATTCTTTGTCTTAGGTATCAAAATCTGCCACCACTGTTCCAAGCAGTAAAGTCGTGGAGGCAGGACCATCTACTCCTGTTAGTGGTGCCGCAAAGAAGTCCAAGGGCATGTCAGTCTGGAGTTTAAAACCAAAGCCACAGGTAAGTTCAGCGTTCTATTTGTTCTCCTTCAGCATCAAACATCTCGTTGGTTCCACATATGAGATTATTTGTTGAATACTGATCACTTCTATCTTTTTAGCGAGAGGTCGACCCCTGCTCGATACCACTTAATCCACCTAGTGCTGGCATGGATGGAATGGTTTTTGCTTCATTTGAATCTGGTCCTTCTGGAAAGGTTGCTGTTGAAAAGGCTAAATCTGGTCCTTCCGAAGTTGCTATCGCTAAGCAACCTGAACCTACTCTTTCCAAATCTGCTGCTCCTAAGGAGCCTGAAGCTGGTCCTTCTGCTAATGTTGTTGTCAAGCAATCTATATCTGATCCTTCCGAAACCTCTGCTGTTAAGGAGCCCTTGAAATCTAGTCCTTCCACAAATGTTGCTGTCGAGGAACCTAAATCTGGTCCTTCGGGGAATGCTGCCGCTGTGGAGCTTGTTGTGCCTGTTGTCGATGAGATTGTAAGTCCAGCACCTTTCCCTCTTTCGGTTTTCCTTTTCTTCGGGCCCCTTATTTCTTCTAATGTCAGCATGATTTACTAATGAGTCTTCTCCCACTTTAGGTTTCCAATGTGCCTGAGTCTGCCTCGTCCAGTAATGCAACTTCTCAAAAGCCACCGGTTTTGACGAGAAAGAATGGCAATTGCGTGAGTTCAGTTCCTTTATCACTTGGCTTCAACCTCTCCCGAACTCAAGTCTTTCATGTATAACAGAAAGGCTCTGCTAATGCGACCTCTTCCTAGACTCATGTTACACTCGAACATCCTCCTCCGCCTCCTCCTGCTGCTTCTTCCTCTCGTGTGCCCGGTTTTGCTTCCAATAAGCCTCTCTCTGCGGAACAACTCGAAGCAAAAAATGCTTGGCTTGAGCAGTCAAAAACTCATCAAGCCTCGCGGATCAAGTATCTTGAGAATCAGGCAGAGATAGAACGGTTGATCGCTGACCGCCAAGAGAGAACCATTGCCAACCAGGATAGAAAAGCCCACGAATCGGAGCTTGAGATCGCACGCTTGAAGGAACTCAACAAGTCCCTTCCTCCTAGACGACCTGAACCAGAAGCAGAGCTCCAACGTACACAGAAAAAGCTTCGTGAAGTATCAGAGGAGTTAGCTTTCCTGCAAACGCTCAAGGATGGTCCTCATCTCCAGGCAAAGCTCGCCGATCGTGAGAGCCAAATCCAGGAGCTTTCTGCAAAGGTCACTGATCTCGAGGGTTTCAAGCACCTGGTAAGCTTATTCTTCTACAAAAACACCATTCTCCTCTGTGGAGCTAAGGAGCCTGGAGCTGTTTCAGGAGCAAATATACAAGCTCCCGGGACAACTCCTACGCTCCCAAGCTCTGTCCCAAAATCTACCTTTTTACTATGCTAATACGTCGGTCTAGCACTTACCATTCGTGCTGATGACTGGGCCTGAGTACAATGTTAATTCTTACAATAATCTCAGCCAAGAACTCGCAGAAGCCAAGGAGGCGGCTGCAAAGGTTCCCCTCCAGCTCCGAGATGCTTGCACCCTCGTCAGAAATGATGTGGAGGAGGAGCGTCGGGAAGCCTTCGAGGTTCAGGCACTTGGGTTCCATGAGAGATATAAAGCTCTTGACGAACAGTATCTTTCTCGGCTGCACAAGCTTGAAGCTAAGGCCGAGGAGACGGAATCGAAGTTGAGGTCGAAACTCGAGATATCTGAACGAGGCCTTGAGAGAACCCGTGGCAAACTCGAGACTGCGAATATGGAAATTGCAGCATTGAAGGCTCTGCTGGGCCGTTTGCCCAGCATGGTTAACATGCCAACTCAGACCGACGCCTCTGTTTCTCAAGTCGCTTGGGATAATCTAGACTTTGTTCCTCCAGTGGCATCCCTGTCCGAATTTTGTGGCTCGAATCGCTCATTTGATCTGCCGCGCTATCTCTCACGCATGAAGGCGTACTACGAAGAGGCTGGATGGGAATGGGTGCTGAGACCCAAGCCTCCTCCCCGAGATGACTTCTGGATTAAGTACTGGGCTTCGGAGCAGCGCTTAGAGGTCAAGCCGGTTACTACGCCTCGGCCTTCGGACACTAAAATGGCTCCCCTGTTATTGAAATGGCACTCAAAATTCGAACGCAAGAATAAGATCAACACCAGCAGCCCCTTGATTCGAGTCTCATCATTTCCCGTATGCTTCCCCGGAATTCCGAAGACAAAGAGAGCCGGTAAGAAGTATAAGGGCAAAAAGAAGCTGATTACTCCTATCCGTCGCTGGAAATCCATGCCAAACCTCTTGTACTTGGGCCCTCCTCCACCTCCCCCACCAGCCCCACCCATCATTGATGACGACGAGTGTCTGATGATGCGAAAGGCTAAGAAGGAAGTGTTTTCAACGGCAGATCTTTCGGTTCCTGGACCTCTGGGAGGTGCTGCGCGATCTTCTCGAGCTAGGACTGAGACTTCCCGTCGTCTTCGCGGTCGACGAGTCGCAAGACGATCAAGACAGCCTCAGGTGCTTATTATGGAGACCGAACCAAGCCATATCGAATCTTTTGCCCCAATCATCCAAGTCGAGGAGTCTGCGGAAGAGAGCTCACCAATCCAAGTCGAATCTACTGTTGAGAGCCCATCCAAGAAGAATAAGTCTTGCTTTGTTTTCTTCAAGAAGATTTTCTGGAAAGTTTTCTTCTTGGCCATTCTTTGGGGTGTTCTGTTTGGTTTGGAGCAGATTCGTCTTTTGGGCGCCGACGAGATTGTCTACCCCGTCAATGAAACTCTGCATGCTCTTCCCCTTCCACCTGTCATTGTCCCTGGGGTTATTTATCCTGTCGACCGTGGGCCAAATCGTCGTCCGGCTCCCGCCAACTTCGCTATTCCTGTCAATAATTTGGTAACATCTCAAAACCTACGTTCTGGTACAATTCCCAATTCTTACAACGGTACTTCTAATCGGTTATCTTGTGGTCAGTCTTCTGATCAATCGTCCAACACCTCAACTTCATATTCGGGTGCAACTCCCAATTCTTCCAACGGTACTTCTAATCGGTTATCTTGTGGTCAGTCTTCTGACCAATCGTCCAACACCTCGAGTCATTATGTCAATTCTTCGAGAACTTCTGAACCTTCCCCTATGGTGACCGCGCATTCCAAGCCCGCCAAGCTTGCGAAGTCTGCCGCACCATTCGTCTTTACTACAGGAAATGGAAAGTTTAAGGATCTCGCAGATGACTTGTATGATCTTGGGGTGTATCTCTGGAATCTCGCCACCTTCCGCCCGCCAACCATTTACAGCATTGACTCGCCTGATGAATTTCAGAGTGTTTTCAGCCGTACTCGGCACTGGGTGGCAGGTTTCTTCGGCCCGATCTGGCGTTAAGCCTGGTCACGATGGGCTCCTGTTTGTTATACGATATACGCCTTTTCTTTTCGAAAAATAATACATTTCTTATTATCCCGCCATCGAGCGGAAGATCATTCGCCATCACCAATTCCCTCCCAACTCCCCAAGGCACGCATGCTGGGGCAATCGACTCCACCTCCATCGCCAACGCCAACTCATCTCTTCTCTTCTCGCCAACCCGACACTCTCTCTCCTTCTCTCTCGCACTCGACTCCCCGTCATCCCCCGGCAATCCGAATCAACCCCACCACCGACTTACCCGTCTTCTTCTACTCGTTCACCAGCGTTTTCCGAAACGCGGTGACGTAGTCCAACGAAGACGCCGTAACTCGAAACCCATACCTCGGATTCGCCATCCCCGTCCTTAGCTTTACTTGGCTACGTGCATCCCCGGATGCATGATAAGTCCTACCGCTATTCCCGGAACTTGACACGATTCGACCTGCGATGAGAATGAGAGAGACACATACCCTTACAGAGAGAGATAATTTGACACCGCGTGGATTTTGGACTTGATTGATATGGAGATGTGGAAAGGGTTATATGATGGATGTTTTGATGGATGGATGTTTGATGGATTAATGGATGGATGTAAGGTAGATTAATGGGTTGAGAGATGGATTGTTAGTTAATTAGATAGTGTTAATAAACCATGTCCTTGCAAACAAACAAGCTCCTCCGTGACGTGACTTCATTTGCTCATTGATTCAGCGCCCACCTTTCTCCGTGCCAATAAACCTAATAAAACATCCGCTTCTTAGCGCACCAGCTTTTTAGATTCCGCATCCCTCTCCTCTCATATCCAAACCATCTATCTACATACTTTAATGGACTTCACTACGTTTGTTGATTATATTTTGAAGAAGCGTTGTGATACGAGTACGAGTATCTAGGTGTGGTATTTTTAGCTTGACTTTTAGATTATGAGGTATGGCGGCTAGGAAATGATTTGACCGCTATGTAGATCAGACGGACGTCCTCCTCAGCTCGTGTGATTTGACGGTCCGTGTATAGGTAGGTGACGATTCACGAATACGGTGGTATACGTACGGAGTAGAGAGCCTGCCGCTAGAAGACCCTGTAACTTGGGGGTTCAAGACCATTTTTAGCGAACGAACCAATCGCTATAATTAATTATTTGGTGTGGCTATAATTAATTATTTGGTGTGGGGAAGAAGAGTGGACCTATACTACGGAGGTATAGGACCTATAGTAGAGTGAGGAGGTTACTGTACAGGGTGTTGCCACGGAACTTGCAAAAACAAGGATTATATATAGCTGAAGCAATGTATTAATTGGCTGAATAGATCCTTGGATACGATCATTTATGCCTTATTTGGGGATCAAACTGCAAATAAATAGTTTATATACTAGATTAAGAATATTTCCGAGAGCCGGAATCCATATAAGCCTAGTAAAAGGTATATCATTCGTGTTTTTGCAAGTTTCATGACAACCCCCTGTATGCGTGCACCGATCAGCTTGAGACCTTGCAAATTCGGCACTTTTTTGCCGGAGCGGGGTTCAGGGTTGGAGGTTTGTTTATAGGTGTTGTATGAATCTGACTTATATATATATAGGGTGTTGAGATGAGATGAAGTGTATTTGCAATCGTGGAGCATTTGAGATAAGCGGGTTGGGAAAGTATAACAAACTATAAAGAGAAAAGACTGAGTATAAAGACAGTAGACTTGGGAATAACCTCAAATTGCACGGACCTCTTCCTTGGCGAGACTAGCGCCTTCATGGGCGAAGCGTCGTTCACGTTGGTTTGATGCATATAATACCCTAATCTTAAAAATGAACTCTCCTGCAACTTTTTATCAACATGCATGCGCAACAGCACATCCATATTGGTCAGGTGGAAGTATTTGTAAGCAAGTAGTAGTAGGTTTGTTGTTTTTCATTCTACCTCAAATATCTAAGTTCACATCATACAGCAGCATACTCCTACCGCGTCACCCTTGACCGTCCAACGCCATCTCCTCGGGTATTGAGATTATACAATCAACTCGCCAACTGCACCCAGTACTTGACTTACCGGTCTGCAGAATTAAGTTCTTGCCATTTGCTAATCTCATCATCCAGCGTCTTAAGAAGGTTCATTTTCAACGCCCCTTCTTCAGCGTCATGCACCCATATGAGGCGAATCTCCTGGATCAACCCATCGAAGGTTGTAAAAGATAGGAACTCGTGCTTTGGAGTTCCCGTCACAGCATCGAGCAGATTTTGCTCTTGATCATTATCCTCAAGCCAGGCCTCAGTTTTCGACTGCAGTGCCCTAAAACATGCTGTTTCCGAGGGAGTCAAGGACCTCCCAAACGAGCTGGTATTCAGGATACATTCTAGGATAAGCCAGAAGTGTTTGGTGGTGCTGAAGTCAGGGGTTGACATTGTGGTAGGTTGATATGGGTTTCAGGTCTTGGATGATGTTGATAGGGACGTTTACAATGGAATTTGGGGAAGAGGAGATTGATAGCCACGTAGATTTGAGAATTCTGATATCACGACCGGGAGTCTGGGACTATGCTCTATTCACCTTGGTTTTATAATTTTGATTTATGGAAAATCTTTAAGTTTGGAGTTTGATGGAAAACCTACAAAATTGCTCAATCTCTGCGATGACTAGATGTGTTATGAGTGAGCAAACTGTGAGAAGCAAATCGGCTTAGCCATCGGGCGAACGGTTTGTAAAGAGTTTTGATTTACTCGCACAGACGTAGTCATCGAGGAGAGACTTTGCGTCGAAAACCCTGTATTAATTACGCTAAGCATATTATAGTTCTAATTGAAGGATTTCCCTACCAGAAAACTGAACTGACTCGTACAGACTGCTGATAACAATACGGGGTTATATGCTTATTTGCTACAGAATAATATCTAAATATAATTTCGAAAACAGCACGACCAGGAATAGATGACACGTACAAACAAACTGAATTTAGAAGTATCACGCGCTAGTAAAGCTACATCTTGGTTAACCCGTTGGACAATACAAGATGTACTAGGGATTCCCAGATCCTAGATGCAGTGTTACTATTCTAGTCAGATTTCCCAGGCGGCAAATCTCGTTACATGCTTATTAGTGTACGGCAAGGCACTGGGACATGTTCACTCAAATCGCATTTCTAGTCCGAGCCCTGCCCTACTTAGTGTCTATTTCACGTATTAATAGAACTATACGCCGTACAACTGCTTTTGTAGGATTATAATGGACCGCTTGAATTAATCATACATATTTGTGAACTAGATCATTTCACAAAATTGAGTCGCGAAACCAAAACCTTCAGTTTATCTCCAGCTCTTCCCACTGCCGCGATAGTCACAAAGACCGTATTTATCCGCAGTAAAGGAATGGTGTTCCCTGGTTGGAGGTGCCTTTTTTGCACTGATCCCCATTCAAACAGTTCTCAAAGACTGCATTGCTGCTGCACACAAGCTTCAACGACGTTAGATATACTGCGTACTAGAGGAGGAGGTCATAAGACATACAATTGAGGGAACTCCACTATTGCTTCCACAATACGTAGAATCTCCCCACTCATCCGTGACACAAGCTCGCTGAGAGATAGAGGCTACAGCTGGGGCACCGAATGTTGTAGGCAGGGCCGCAAGTAGGGCTACGAAGGGCACAAGGATTGTTGAGAGCATGGTTGGAGATCTATGCTCGTATTAGTTCTCTACTTTGTTCCGATGCACTGTAATGAGGGAATAGGCAGAACGAACTTATTGTAGTTGAGAAGACTGGTCAGGTTATTTAGTAGTGTATTAAAGTAAATAGAATCCGAAGATACCAAGTTAATGAGTGTTGGTGGAAAGTAAATGATCGATGGAATGAGTGACTGAGTAAATGATTGCTGGCTATTAGAATAGATGTAGATGTGGCCATCTTGGAGAATTTATACTTGTGCTTTAGTATATCCTATCCGACAATCACACGTCTAATTAAACGGAAATAGATCCAACAATCGCATATGGTTTACATTCAAGGGGGCTGGGCTGCATTGACGTAAATTTACGGAGAATATCGCCGGCTTTATTTTTCAAAGTGACCAGTGCATTCCTAGAAAAGCCGGGGCTTCCTATCTACTGGTACTAAACTAACATAATCCCTCTTCTAAATATGGAAATAATTCTCCGACAACTATGTTATGAGTGGCACGGGGTTGCGCCGATTTGGAGTGTCTTTGGATTCGCAAAGCAGAAACGTAGGGGAAAAAGTTGGATTAGTTAATTTGTCAAGCGAAGAAAGTCATTACGAACTATACACAGAAGTGCTTTCCCCTTTCAAGGAAAATCGCAAGAAGGATCCGTCGTAAGGAATGTAGACTGCATACAAGCGAAGTTGGTCTTACTCTTTGAGGATTAACTTCTTACGGCCAGCATATTGTGATTGGTCAATGGATGAAAATGGGAACGTGACCAACTACGGAGCGTACAATCGGGGGGGATAATTAATATAAGAGATTTCCTTGTCTTATACGGAGTAATCGCGACTTATAATTGCAATTTGTTGTCACGATTTGGGCGAGCGAATTTAGGTGAGTAGAATATTAGGGTATGGGGAAGCATGCTTCTCTACGGGGTAAAGCAGCTAGCACTAGTATAGCTAATAGGTAGCTACAAATAAAGTGATTATGGATATAGAGTGGATAGTCAGGTAATTCAAACGTAGCACCCCTGTTTGACAAGCAACTCAAATGTTTACTCTTGTAGCAAAGTTATAATTAGAAGTAAATCAAAATGGAGAAATTTAACAAAATCGCCAAATTGGTTTCGGATCCTGCACAAAAGAAAAGTAAAAGAGGTATAGTGTTGGTCGTTAACTAAAGCTAAATCTTAAATTAAGTGGTATCGATATATTTTTAGTTCACACACTAAAGTGTATTCCAACACCGGGCTCTTCCAATACAAAGTATTTCGCACTAGCCTTTCCTTCACATTACCCTTGGCTAGCCCGGCTCATCACATAAAAATCCAGAAGCAAGCGCAGTATCTTTCTACAGTTGGATATCCAAAACACTTTTAGTCTCCAATCAGGGACTTCAATCCCATCCCTCAAATCCCCAACCTATTCCTAACTCTCTCTTCTTCTTGTGCGCATCATCTTCATTCTGTTCCATTGCCTCCACTTCAGGCGATACAAATGTGAAAACTGTCGTTGGGGTAGTCATATTATTCGGCGGATGCGCTAGAGGAGCTGCAGTTGCAAAGTCTTCGTAATGGGCCGTCAAATACGCCGTATTTTCAGGAAATGAAAGTGTCGCGTCTGTCTCTGTCAGAGAAGAAAATGCCGAGTCTGTTTGCGTGGCTGTGACAGCATCCAGAGCAGCCACGGGAGACTCATGTATCACCCCTGTTTGTCTCTCCCCATTGGCCAACTCCCATCTTTCAATCTTGACCAAGAAGTTGTTAAATAGCAGCAACTCCGCCTCATCCATTGAAGTCGTTCTCACAGTGATGTTAATGAGGTCTGCAAGGGCCCTGGGGATCGTGATGCGCGTGTCGGGACGAGTTGAAGCTGTCCATGTGGCCCATTTGTCGTTTGCATGCAACCAAGCCTCAGCTATCAATCGAAGTTCGTTCATAAGCTTAGCTTCGGAAGGTGAGGAAAAGGCGTTAGGTGGCGGATCCAAGATCGAAGGCAGGATGGCGTGGGAGTCGGTTTGGTAGCAGGTTATGCTGGAAACTTGTGCGGAATATTGGGCTTGAGGCTTGAAGTGTGTGCGAGCAGTGTGTTGCTGTGAAGTACGGCGTACTTGACGCGGTTTCGAAGGTCGCAAGTAGGTGGAACACTTTCCCCAAAGAGTTTCCAAAAGTGCAATTTGTAGTGGCTGGAGTATTTCTTTCCTCCTAGCGGCCCTCGTGGGAATGTGAAACTCGGTGCTGTTCTTGCGCAGTTCTTTTGCTAGGCGAACGATGCCTTGGTGATTCGATGGCCTGGATAGGTTCGGAGCTACCCATGGGTAGTATGGGAGATCGACTCCTTTGGCACGGTTACTCGACGTCCATTTCCGAACTTCCTCCTTCAAGGAATGGACAAGGGGGTATTCGGGACGCTGTAGATAGACTCTTTGGTCTATCTTGTTGATCGCGTCTAGGAGGATGTAGAACCGGCTGGTTTCGTCGCCTAGATCTTTCAAGCTCGACATAGTAACTGACTATGTAAGCTTCTGCTTACGGGACTCTTAGCAAGGCGAATAAAGAATGGATGGCTTGCTCGAAGTGTGTGGTTGAGTGTGGGTGTTGTGATCTGAG
Organism: Lachnellula cervina; assembly: GCA_007825325.1. Classification (NCBI taxonomy): domain Eukaryota; kingdom Fungi; phylum Ascomycota; class Leotiomycetes; order Helotiales; family Lachnaceae; genus Lachnellula; species Lachnellula cervina. The sequence goes on along the minus strand of QGMG01000384.1, from coordinate 20,642 downwards.
TAGAAGAGTCTTTTTTTCCAACCGCCCATTTGCATTCACAAACAGGGATTAAGCTAGCTATTCACACCCATTGTGTCGGCGCCACCTTGCTTGGATCTATATGAGGCTATGTTTATTAAGCTGCTTTATCTTGCTCGTACTAGAAAATATATAATTGGCTATCATAAATCTGCAATTTTAGCTAACGACCCCAAAGGAGTTGGTAATCTCATGATTTACTCAAGTGAGCTACCATGCTCAGTATTCGAGGAGAAGGAAAAGTCATTTGTTCTCCAAAGAGAATTGTTCTGCTGCATGGCCCTAATATATGTCATTTTGTGAGTAAGTGATTGTATTATCTGTCTTTAGTAAATTGTAATCATTTGCCGTCCAATGTTGCATCACAAGCTATAAAGTGGGTTTCTTTGTTTGGGTTTTCTTCCTATTATTACCTTGTTTCCGTTCCTTTTGACTAATATACTCCCATCATGGCAAATAGCCACAGTCTCTATTGGTCCAGAGTCATCCTTTGTTGCCGCTTGTGTCTTCCACGTAGTATTAAGCCGTGATTCAGACATAATTTCAGGACAAGATGAAGGCTAAAACAATATACAACTGTGCCGTAACCGATGCATGTGATAACAAATTGAAACAATACCTGCAAGAGCATAAATACTACCATAGAAATGACCGTGAGTTTTGGGCAATAAGAAAACACGCGAGGAGTAGAGGTAGGAATAGGACTCCGGCCCAAAAGGGTCAAGATGTAGACTGTGCGTCAAATCTAGAATTCATGACTTAGATGAATCAAAGTCACTTGACAACGTAGAGTCAGGATCTTGAACTTTTATTTTAAAGTCTTATAGCATAATGCCAAAAACCAATATGATGAAATCGTATAATTCCGTTTGCGCTGACTTCTCGATATCATTTGTCACTTTTACAAACTACAGTAGAAGGTTTATACGCTTGATTCACAACAATATAGAGCCAACACTTGCAAAACAATGAGTAATTATAGGTGAACCTAACAAGCTGCATCCTCTCCGCGTATATAGTCTCTGATTATGGCCCTCTTTGAAAGTTGCATTCCCAGTTGCATTTCTTTTCCACATCCGAACACGCTACTCAGTATGTCAGGCGTTGCATCTGAACCTAGACCGGAGCTGAGATTCAGAGCCAGGAATGGCGCGAGCGAAGGACAAAAAACATTTTGCATGATTCTTAACTACGTTCATGGCCTTAAACTTGACTTCCATGCCAACGCCCCAAATTTCAATCGGCAATTTTTACAAAAATCCCCTCAACCCCGTGAGTTGAGAACTTTTCATGTTGAAAATTACGATTCCCTACGTGTGTATCTCGATGTACTTATTCGAGATACCAACTCCGAATCGGACAGTAAAGTGACTACTAGGTTCTTTGCTCGAGCGTCGGCGATAAACAGGGGCCTTGAACAGGTTATATTGGAGACTGAGATTCCGATGGGTTGGAGCAAGAATGGTATTTTCACGATTGACGAACCGACGGATTTGCTGGTTTGGTTGAAGCATCAGGGTGACATGTTTAACGAATATGGAGAGAGAAAAGCCTGAAGAGGTGGTGGGAGGAGTTTAATTGGACCAATGCGTTACTTGAACATGTAAAGAACCTTTCTCTTGACTTATGGATACTAATTGATATCTTGTGCAAAACGTAAAATGACATTTGCTTAGCATTTGTTTGGTTTACTGATAGTCAACCTCGGTATATCTGAAGATGGGTGTGAGGAGTATATTCTGGCCTCCACACCGAGGATCTGGTCAGTAATCACATCGAGATCTGATCACTTCTACAGATGAGAATAATATAATTTGCACCATGATTAATCATCGCATCCTTCTTTCAGATCACTAAACAGTCTCATTTGAAAGAGTTAAAGGGAACCCAAGGCCTCTATAGAGCGGTCCTATTTTCATTTGTGCTGGTATTCAGATAGCAATAAATTTGATTTCGAAGCCTATCATTCAAGATGTCTCTCCTCGTCAACGGCCAATTCCCGCCCATCAACCCAACAACCTCAAACAATGTCACAGCCGACGAGCGGATCACGGCTATCGATTTCGTCAACCGCCTCAACTACCTCTTCGAAGAATTCAACCACGATAAAATGGTCAACGCATTCATGCCGGACAGCATGGTATACCACTTCCACGGCGTAATCAAGGGACGGGACGGGAACAGACGTTTCTTCGAGCAGGAATACGGCTATCTGATTCCTGGCGTCAGTCGGCATGCTACGAACCATATTGTGGATCGTGATGGGGAGGGTGGAGTCACGGTGCGGTACCATGAGCATCTGGTTCGGTATGCGTGGCCTGCAGATGCGGCAGGATTGAAGGGGGGGGATTCTATGAGGAGCGATGATGGGTTGCCGGGGACGTGGCTTTATAGTGAGATTATTGATCGCTTGAAGATGACGGATGAGGGGTGGAAGCTCTCTGAACGATATCTTGGGCCGAGTGTATTTAATACGAAGCTCGATCCTCCGGAGCTAGTTGAACCAAAAGTTTAAGAAAGCTGAGGTGAAGTTTTGGGATTGTTGGGGCTTGTGTTATTGGCATATGGATAATTCATTGGAATCCAGAGGAAAGATTTGCTTGATTGATACGTACTCTTCAAACTTCTCCCTTCCATCATGGTTTGAATTTCCCAGCTCAGACTTCAGACCTCGGATATTAGTCCTCTATTCTGGGAACTGTATTACAGATCATTGGATGTATTCAGTACTGTAGGAATAATATTACATTAATACACGTGGTAGCTTTTATGAACATCAGCTACTGGAAAACATCATTAAGTGACGGCCCACCTTGGGTATCTCCACAATTTCAATGCTATGGAAGATAACCTTTTCGGCGTATTGTCTGAGTCTGAACGACAGCGTTTATTAGCTGAGGTTCGGTTGAGGCAGGATGAATTCAAGCCAGCTTGGGCGGATTAGGATTGCTTTGCAGATGAGATCGTGGGATTTAGGTACTGATGGTGAGGATTTGGAGGCGGGACCTGATAATGATTACTCTGGACCGGTTATGGTCTTATGGACATAGGAAATGAGATTTGGAGATTTAGAGTTTGGTCTTGTAGTAGTAGCAGGGTTTAGCTAAAACATTTCATGATCTATGAAACACCCTCACTCACACCCACCACCACTCCACTGGTGTATACGTACACGGTATAAGCCCTCACCCCGCCCCGAACCATACCCTACAAGCAGAACCATCCCTACTCCCCAACCCTCCTCCTCTTCCCCCCTTCAACCCTACTGCTCCCACCACTATCACTCAACACCCTCACCATCTGCGCCCACCCCTCATCAACGCTCATCTCCGCCCAGCCCCCCACCAACACCCGTGCCCTCTCCCTAACCGCAACCCCCTCATCCCCACACCGGATCCAAACATTCAACCCGCCCTTGAACCAGTTCACTTCTGTGCGTACCGTGCAGCGCAGGACGCTGGAGATGGGGGCTGGGAGGCTGCCGTTGTGGAGGATGGAATGGAGGAAGGTGTTGGGCGCTGCGTGGAAGGGAGGCTCTTCTGGGTGTATGGATCCGGAGGAGCTGGAGGTGGAGATGTGCTGCTGCTGTCGTGGTGGTGCGGCAATTGGAATTGGCTGCCCCGAAGATGCTTTTGCATTTATTGGGGTGGGTTGAGAGCTAGCTGGTGTTATTTCCTGAGACGGAACCATAGCAGTAGAAACTCGAGGCCCGACATCCATTGCAATATTCCGCGTCGGGTTTGTAGGTGGAGATAGAGGTAGAGAAACGCTGGGGTCAACCCCAGGAAACACATCATTTGGCCCTAAATCAACCATCAGTTTCCAACATCTTTCTCACTTATACAATTTCCTTCCACGACGCTTGCTACATTAACTTACAAAAATGCCCCCAAAGCAGCTTCTCAGTCCTATACTGCTTCAAATCAAAATCCTCATCCTCATCCTCATACCGCTCACGAGCAAGCCGCTTGCACACTTGCTTGAATGCCTCAGGCGAGATCCCAGCGTCAAATGCCTTCTGCTGGATTAGGCGGAGCTGGAGGATGTATTTTCGGTACGGTGGTTGGAAGGGGAAGAACTCGTTGGGCCCTATTGATTTGTGATACGCATATAGTTAGAACATCACATCTTCCAAGGCGTGGGAGGTTGGGTAGGACCCGGATTGACTTACATATGATCTTAAAAAACCGCTTCTCTGCCTCGTACTGTTGTACCTCTGTCGAATCAAGCCGGTATTTCTTACATGTCTGCGTGACAACTCCTGCATATGCTGCGTAAAAGGTAGTGAGATTTTCCGCGAGCGTTAGGTCGGACTCTAGAAGTGCCCGTTGGCGGATGTACTCAAGCTGAGATGCGTACGGAGCCATCGTAAAAAGAAGAAAGATTGCGTGGCATTTGAACGCTCTATTCAATGTGAAAAGTGTTCAGGGTGAAGATGAAGATGCGATGCAGAGCGTCTTGATATTTTGATTAAAATCACGTGGACTGTGAACTATTTGGGTGGCAAAGGGAAGAGGAAAGGGAATTGAATATCGGAACGATTGCAGAAAGTTCTGGCACCGTTGTAGTTTCCAACAGACAACGCCTGACAACAAGAGGTATATTTGAGAAACAATTGAGCTGAGGGAGGAGTGCAGACATATCAAAGGAAAACAAAACAGGCCAAAGCGGAACCACCACAGCGACTCACATTGACCCAGCCTCAGATCTTGCCTTGTTGACCTTCTCAACCCTCTCAAAGATCCCCATAGTATGTTCCCACACACTCTTCCCAACCCCCTTCTCACGATATTCCTTCAATATCTTGCTACTTGCAATATCATCATTCCAATTTACGAGATATCCCCCACTCCCCACCTGCCCATCCACACCGTTCGAAATCTCCAGACCCTTCGGTGCTGGAACACCGCTTGCCAAATCCCCAGCAGACTTAGCTGGCGGATATAGACCACTCGTAGCAATAAAGAGCTGCCGCGCGCCCGTCTCTTCAACACTGACCATAAACGGCAATAACAGCGGCTTGAAAAGGGTCAGACTAGCGCGTGCCCAAATGGGCAGCTCTCTCCCAATGCCTGTGTTGACGACTGAGGGGTAGGAGTGGGCGAATGTGGTGCCTTGATCCCGGGCTGCGAATTCCTCGACCATGATGCTGTTCATGGTTATTGTGTGGGTGGCACAGCGAGCACCAGAGTAGTTGTTCTTTAGCTCTATGTCATTGAAGTCGAGCTTCCCTTCGCCATGGCCAGCGCTGAGGACGCTTAGGGTTCGGGAGAAATGAGGAGCTGTAGTCGTTGCGGTTTTGAGGAGGGGTCGGAGGTTCTGGATGAAGCGCATGCGCGAGTAGAAGTTTAGGGTGAACTTGCGGTCAATGCCTTCCGGTGATTCTAGTGATATGTCAGTAAAGACAATTGGAGGAGGGTAACTGCGGCTCCTACCCAGTCTGCCAGCTAAGGTCAAGTTTCCTTGTGTCTGAACAATCAAATTGATCTTGGTCTCCTTCTTCTCAATCTCCTTGCACACCCTGTCTACCTCTGCCAACTCCGTCACGTTTGCCTGCAAGAATTCAACTTTCCCATCCTTATTGATAGCTTTGCATTCCTCGATGATTCGTTCCGCGGCGGGGGCTGACCTGCCGACGATATAGACTTTGGGGGAGATGGTGTTTTGCACAAATGCTTTCAGGGTAAATTCGCCAATTCCGCTTGTTCCACCAACTATGCAACATTAGTGTACACCCTAGTGGGGGGAATGAAGATATACTGACCGAATAGAGCTACGAGGCCAGGGCCAAGCTCGCGGAGCCGGGTATTGGAGGCGTGAACTATGTCGAGGGCAACCATGATGAGTAGAAATCAGGGATTTGGATTCTTGTTGGTTTCAATTCGGTCTCCTACATCTGCACTTTGGCACCGCAAGTGATGCATGGTACCAGTGAGATGATATATGTAGATCTTGGTGGAGCGGCAAGGCAGAGAAGAACGCGTCGTGCGGAAGCGTCCGCCGGCGTTAGTACAAGAAGTATCTCCGAATTCAGAAGGAACAACAACGACTTCGTCTCACATCATCACAATAATGCACAGTTATAATCTTATTATGATGTCTCGGTGTGATGCTTTATACATCCTTGACATCGAGGTCAAGCATATGTCCAGCTCATTACTTTGAACTTGTTGGTGCAACGCAAGTTCCCCACATCCCTCCCCAGAAATCACTACCACCACCTACAATTTACGGTCCGTAACTACGGTGTAAAATTTGGCTTCCTACATAATTGTATCGATGAGCTGTAAATTAGGGCACAGATAATCGAGGACCACCATTGCTTATGTCCGCAATGGTGGGCATCATCCCATTGCTCTGGTCGTAAGAATTCATACTGGTATCTGACGGCATGTCCCCTGCGGAGATATTATGTTTCTCTGTTATTCGATTAACTTTCTCGGGCTGCTTCTCCGCCGGACCGGCGATGATGGATGCAAGTCAGACGTGAAGATACCCTCGGCAGCATGCCCCCCCAGTCCTCAAATACCAAGTAAGTTCGGCCGTGGTGGCGGAGAAGATATTCCACGTCTACGATATTCGTCGTCCCCTTACAAGGCTTGAGTTGAGTGCCTTATTACCAGAGGCGACTGCGTCGGGTTAGAAGTGAACATCTTATCAACCGGAGGACTCGTCTTGTCCTCTTCAAACAGGTCCGGGGGGTCGTGGTGGTGAAGGCATTCCACGTCTATAACATTCGTCATGCCCTGTTGCCTCACAAGGCTCGGCCTATCTTCTGCCCTCTCTTGCAGCATTTTCAAGATGATAGCGTTGCTGATTCGCATATTTTCCAGTGTGGAGATCCATGATCTTACACGGTCAAGGTTTTTGTGATAGACACTCGACGCGTTCCTGATGTCTCGAATTACCATTTTCAGTGATTCTACCGTCAAGCCGGAGTACACGGTAGCCATCTCCAGAAGGACACACCCAAGTGAAAATACATCAGAGGCCCTGCCATGAACGTCGTGGGCTGCAACTTCTGGTGAAGCGTACATTGGGGTGTTTCCCGGATAAGTTTCGGTCTGACTTTGTTCGTGGGGAACAAAACCTTGCGCGATGCCGAAATCACACAAGTATATCTTATATGCTATTCTGTTGGAATATGCCTCGGCGGGTTCATATCTCTTGAGGAGGATATTGGCCGGCTTGATGTCCATGTGCTTCACCCCACTCTCATGAACATATCTCAACGCAGAGATGAGGCATACTGATCCCTCGGAAAGCACGTATTGGTGAGCTCTTTCATGATTAGAGCCTTGAGAGGTTCCAATCCAATGACTGACAGCATCTGGCATGAACCGCGCTTCTTCCAAGTATTCTGCGAGATCTATATCGGCCACAGGGTATAATAGAGCTGCAAATTTCCTTCCTTGCCGGTACGTTCCTATTAACTGGATAACATGAGCGTGCTTCAACTTTTGCAACGTGTGAACCTCTCTCAACAAATCTTTTTGGTTCGTCCGAGTCGTCAAATGCGTAAGCTTCCTTGCCAGCTTGATTCGACGACATTTCACAACGTCTATCGAAGACGTCGATCCATGACCCGCTGAATCGCAAACCTCGAGCGGTACCATCTCTCCCGGCTTAAAGTCAACGTGCATCCCTCGTCCACACCAATCATATTCATCATACGCCTCTTCTTCGTCCCCTAGCAGAGACGAAAATGGAAAACCGTTTGACTGAAGCAGCTTTCGGAACGTCCTCCGAATCACGGATCCCTCGCTCTGCTTAGCACTGTTATCGATGATTGAGGGTGCAGTACGCCATGAGCCGACATAGCTCTTAGCCGTGCGGTATGATTCGAGCGTTTGGAGCGAGGTAAACGATGCGATTGAAAACCGACTTTTGGTTTTTACTGCCGTCGTGGTAGGGGTTTGGGTATTGAAGGGTCCATTGTATGTCCGTCTTCTCGAGGCTGCACTATCTACTCCATACATCTGATAAAAGGGTGCTTCTGCTGCATTTCCGCTCAATGTAGATTTTCTTGGAGGTTCACATGGCCATGATTGTCTCTTGGAAGTCTGATTGAGCTGCTTTGATTCGGAAAGGGTTGATGTTTCATCCACGGATGGAACTATCTCGCGGACTTCCTCGAAAGTCACGTTTGACGATTTCTTCTCGACACTAAGAATATGGAAGCGATTTAGAAGCTTGGTTGAGGGTGCTATCGTTACGACCGTCATGATCGCAAGTCGCGTGGGAATGGCCCAATTGATCTACCAACAAATGGTTTCACGTCTGAGAACAAAACGTCTGATATAAGTAACAAGATTCAACTGTCTCTCGATTGTAAATTTGTCTACGAAAGAGGATTATGTTAAGTCAAGAGAAACATTGGAAGATGTCAAGGTGCAAAGAAAAGGTTGAGGGACGTCGAGGTCGAGTTCCCCAAATTACTCATTTCAGCCTCAGCCACCACAACGCAACACAGCCTCGCCCACACCGAATGTCCCTTGATACTGACATACCTATATACATAATATACCTTACCGTGTTACCCGTCATCCGCGGAAGAGAAACAACTATAACGGATATGCCCGAGTCCAGGTTACAAAGATCGTCGTACACAGATACGTGCTTTCCCATGGTAGATGCGATGTGGCGGGGTACATGTACTGTACACTGCACTGTACCCCGCGATTATCAACATTGGAAGGAATTTCTGAGCCGCAGGCTTCCAGGACGAAATTAGTTACGACTTTGTTGGTCTTTCTTCCACATTCCTATACTTTATAGCCATTTTCTTCAAGGTGCACACGAATCCAATATTCGGAAAATGGGGACGATCACGTGAGCGACGCGCCACAGAAATTCATATACTTCCTTTCTGCATTCACGATTTCCCTCCACAACCTACCACACAGCAACTCGCGATAGTCTTTTACCCCGAGATGAACCAGAACCCTGGCTCTCTCTGCCACCATGGTCTTCAATGGTCGTTTCTACTCTCAATTGAGCTTCGGATACACGTCGCTAGACATTGGTCAATATAAGCCTGGATACACTATGGATTTACATGGCCAGCAGCAGCCTGTTAGATGCCACTCTCGCACCATGCTCATTACCTAGCCAGTCAGCAATGCAGTGTTACCTGGGTGCCAGGTGTGTCAATAAGCAAGAGAGTCCCGTGTCAATCACGTGACTATCTGCTCCCTATCTCTACCTGCAAGAAATTCACAAGAAACTTGTCCAAATGGCTATCCAAGTGGGCTATAGAATCTCCCAATCGAACATCAAAATTTGATGCCAGTGATATCAACCGCTATCTGCCCCTTGGCTCCTGCCATTCATGCCGAGTGGCGGGCAACGCAGCTTGGCATGCACCTTCCCATCGTTATCTCCTACACCCTCGTCTCAAGCTTTCGAGATACCGTGCAATTCCCGGTACAAACAACAAGGCTGTATGCAGACCAGCTGCGTGCACAGGGGTTTACCTTATCAATACAGTACTGTACATCGGCAGATATCTCAATGTGGGGTAACTGCCCAATTAACTTCTGCTGTACAGCGTTAGAAACAAACCCAAGCATCTTATATATCAATGGATGGAACCGGCAGGTCTTTCGTACCATCAAATTCAAACTTTGTTAAGTTATACATTCTTTTCCGTGCTGTTTTCGCTCCCAATGGCATCGACTTTTGACTCCTCGCATCCAGTCCCAATCGTGGCGACACAGGAAGGCATTGTACAGCAAGCATATGCCCATACATATGATGAAAAGTCTGCTTTAGACCTGGAGAGCCCAACGAACGAGAAGAAGCAGTCGTCTTCCGATGTTGAGGTCGTTGTGGTAGACGGAGGGGATATCATTCGGGAGTCGGGTATGTCTTTGAGTAGACGAGCAGTACTGTTATTCTCGCAACACTTATGCTTCTTCATCCTACTGTTCTATCAAGAAATTCGTCACCGCATGCCAACACACGACTGAAATGGACCACTTCGCGCCCTCACCTTAAAATCTGCATCCGGCTTTGGTGCAAGACGTTTCGAGACGCTAACAGCTATTCTAGACTACACGCCAGAGCAGTACAAAAAGCTCTTGAAGAAAATTGATCGATATCTCTTACCATTGATGTGCGTGAAGGTTCCCATTCACGATTTACCCCGCTGACAACCGCCTAGGTGGGTCTGCTACGGTATTCAGCAAACTGATAAGATTTCTCTTGGAACGCAAGCACTTTTTGGACTTCGCGAGGATACTCATCTCAAAGGCCAGCAGTACCAATGGCTTACTACTATGTATGTATACTATCTGTCGTTATAAGTGCAATGAACCGAGATCTACCGTTGCTGATACTCTTTCCCATTAGCTTTTACATCACGTATATGTGCGGGGAATTTCCATCAAACTTCCTGCTTCAAAGATGGGCGCTAGGGAGGACACTAAGCATTTATATGCTCTGCTGGGGTAAATACCTCTCGTCATGTCTGGATTCTGCGCGATGCTGACAAACAACAGGAATCTGCGTCGTAACAATCAGCTCAGCCCAGAACTGGTCCCATCTCATGGCCATCCGCGCCCTACAAGGATTCTTCGAATGCACAATATCTCCTGGCTTTCTCCTAATCATCGGTAACTGGTATCGAACTGAGGAGCATGCAGCTCGCGCACTGTTCTGGCAATCTGCCAACGCGGGCTTTGGCATAATTTCAGATTTAGTTACCTATGGAATTGGCCAGCGAGCCGAGGAACATGGTGGCTTGGAACCCTGGAGAGGCATTTCTCTCTTCTTGGGATCCTCAACGCTTGTTTCCGCTTTGGTTTGCTTTGCGTTGCTTGGAAGTCCGAGGGAAGTTAGGTGGATGAGTAAGGAGGAAAAACGGATGGCGTGAGTCAACCTTGGGATTGTGTTGGTTAGGTTGAAGAACTAACTACCATTCCTGCGTAGCGCCGCCCGTATTGTAAAAAACAAGGCTGGGAGAGATGTTACAGGAAGGAAGTGGTCATGGCCGCAAGTGTTCGAAGCGTTTCAAGATCCACAACTGTACTTTTGCATGGTCAATGCTTTCTTATCATCTGTTCCGAATGGGTACGTCACTTCCATTCATAAACAGAAGGATCAGATTGATACTTTAGTAGCGGGTTGACATCATTTGGATCTCTCATGTATAAGTCTTTCGGCTTCACGGAATTGCAGGTTCAGCTTATCGGCATCCCACGTTCAGGTCCGTTGTCAATCCGCAAAATACCCCTTGAGCCTGCTAATTAAGTGTATATCTTAATTATATACAGTGGTCTCTCTTATCATCTTCTTGGTAGTCGGTATTTATACTCGTCGAGTGAAGCAGCGCCGGATATACGTTATGGCTCTTGCCACCCTCCCCCCATTCGTTGGGATGCTGGGCATGGCTCTCCTACCAAATACACCTCATTACAAGTGGTCGAAATGGTTTTTGTACCTTATTACCGTACCCTACGTGCTTTCGCTCTTCCTAGCTTGGACTCTTATCCCATCCAACGTCGCCGGACGGACCAAGAAGACTGTCATTTCATCTGCCACATTTGTTGGCTACGTAAGCGCACCACCATCTTCTTTCGCAAAAACCTTCTCAAGTCTAACATCCCCAGTGCGTAGGCAACATGGCAGGAAGCCAAATCTTCAAGACCAAAGACGCTCCACAGTACATCCCCGGAACCATCGGCTGCGCCATATCCCTCGGCGCCGAGTTCGTTCTCATTGCTGCGTGGCGCCTGTATTATATGTGGCAGAATAAAAGACGAGACCGCATGGCTGCTGAGAGTGGGGTTAGCAAGGAGGAGCAAGAACGGTTAGGGAGGGAGATGGGCGAGAGGGATGTAACGGATTTGATGAATCCTTATTTTCGCTATACGATGTAGAGGATTCTACAGCGGAGAGAGTGCAACGGCATATATAATTTACTTCTTTCACTGAGAATTTTGTGAAGATTGGATAGGTTCACATTAACCCGGGATGTTTGGACAATAAGTGCTGGTTAGTGGTGGGAGATGCTTTCTTACTTCTCATCAAGCAACAGTCCACTCAATAGTCCGAATGACACCGGTATGTATATGAGAGTCTGGGACATTGATTAAGCCTCTCAAGTCTAAAATAAAGCGTCGGTACTACTATTATTGTAAATAGTAACTCCGAACACATCGGGCCGTTCGCGGCATCTCACGAGTCACGTTACCACGCGATATGCACATCACCCGTCATCATCGTTACTGTATAATATATCGCAAGGTCTTTCTTACATTGCTGTTGCACGTATATATCCGACGGCTAGACCTATTCGGATGAAGAAGACTCCACCGGACTGATACGAAGTTGCTTGATTCCATCTCAATGGCCAGTAGTGTACAAAACTCAACCGAACTGGAACCTCCCAAAGCTAATGGACATACCCCGACGTCCCGGAGTACCAGGACGAAACAAGTAGTCTGCTCAGCTTGTAGGCAGTCCAAGGTACACTCTTATCCGTACCTGATCACTCACGTGGAGATATGAGGCTGACATGAGAAGGTTCGTTGCGTAAGCACTGGCCAGGAAGACTGCTCACGATGCACTCGCCTAGGCCTAGATTGTAAACGGGATACGACCTACAAGAGACAAAGCAAGAGTCGGTACGTATATCTTCTACGCGTATCGCCATTTTATCCTTATGTTAAATTGGGAATAGAAAAATTGCGGATCTTGAGAAGCAAGTACAGCTCCTCACGTCCGCGTTTAATGGGCCTGGATCCCAATCTGGAGATATCCGACGGTCGACGGAAAACACAAGGCCTTCAAACCCCCAGACTCTTCAGAGCAGTCTTGCTCTAGATTTCCGAGAGAGAAATTCAGCTCCCGTTGTTCCTTTAAATAATGCTACTGGATCAGTCAATCTTAACTCTTGGCTCGACCCCCAACCCCACCTTAGCGCGAACGGACCGAGCTTCAATCCAGATCCTCAAACCTTTCTCAACACACCCGAAGATACCTCGTCCACTCATAGCGGTCTCAGACCATCCGCTGTATTATCAAGATCGATCAAGACCGTCCAGTTAAATCCTGCACAGATTGACAGTCTGTTCCAGATGTAAGCTTACATACTATTCAATACGTACCTACTAGCTCCTAACCCCACTAGTTTCTTCGAACATTACCATCCATCGCTCCCTTTCCTAGACCCCTCCAAGTCTCCAGATGAATATTACAACTCCGGAGAGCATCTATTTTGGGCCATCGTTGGGCTTGCCTCTCGTCGCTACGATGAAGACTTCATGCTATTTGCCGTATTGTCCGAATGGGTGCCAAAGCTTGTCTGGTCCGCAATCTCCACGCCACCATATAACTTACCAACAGTCCAATCTATTATTCTCATATCAGCGTGGCCTTTCCCTGTAGACTCTACATATAAAGCCACATTGGTCACATTGAGCTCTATTGCAATCAGCACTGCCATGCAGCTTGGACTTCATAGACCTATGAACGCAACAGACTTCTTACGTTTGTTCTTCCCAATACCAAATCACTCTAATTGAGGGTTTTATATAGTAACGCTTTTCACTGACTCTTTTACAGAGACGAAAGCCACTATCAGTGAAAGAGATTGTAGAATGAGAACGGCGACTTGGGCGGCTGCCAACATTTTGTCACAAAGGTACCTACCTATATCTTATAACATGTGCAGCGTTCATCGAACTCGATACTAAGTATACTACAGTCTGACTTCTACATGGGGCCTCTTACCCATGACCCCATTCGACAAAACCATCAATTTTGCATGCCAAACTGGTAATATATACACAGTACCAGACGATCTCCGCTTCAAATTAATACTCCAGAGATACTGCAATCGAGTCACCCAGGTAATTTACGGTGATCTCCGTGAGCCACAAGCTAGCAACAACGCAGGTGATCGACCCAGTTTTGCATTAACATGGGAAAGTAACCTCAACGCCCTAAATTACGAGCTTGACGAGATAGAAAAACAACATTCCCATATCTTCTCAAGTAAACCCCCGCCCCTTTTCTTACATCCATAACATTTCATTCTGACAAATGCTTGCAGTTTACGACCGCATCTACGTCTCCGCCGCGCGCCTCTACATGCACTCCATGTATTTCTTCGACTCCTCCCCCACACCCTCCCGCAAAACCGGCATCCTCCGCGCCTACGCCTCCGCCTTCTCCTTCACGACCCTCATAACCTCACTCGGCAGCACCCACAACCTCTTCTCCTACATGTGCGCGTACCACATCCGCATGTTCCTCGTCGCGACGTGTATCATGCTGAAAGTGCTGCGGTCGAGCTACAGACACGACGTTGAATTCGAGGCGGGGAAGAAACTATGTAGCGATGCGACGGTGGCCGCGAGTCGGGTTGCGGTCGGCAGTGGGGATTCGGCGGGCAAGCTGGCGAAGATGGTTGCGCAGGTTTGGCATAGTGGGGATACGGGCGTGCTGGAGGAGCCGCCGGAGTTGTTGGTCAAGTCCAGGTTGGGTGCTAGGTCAGTTCTATGTCTTCCCAGGTTTTCTCCATCCCGGACTTGCTGGCTGATGCGTGGTAGTATTATTTATGACTTTATCTGGATGTGGCGACAGGAGTTTGGGGGCGTGCCGGAAGCGTATCCTTCTTCCAGACGTAAGTCTAATCTGCTCTCATTAGATAACCAGTCGCTGATTTGCGAAGCAAAACCTAGCAGCCCACCGCCCGAAAGCATGATGTTTGAGCCTCTTGACGTCTTCCAGGATGCGTCGTTTGTGGATCTAGATTTCCTCAATGATCCTAATTGGATGGAAGGTCTCGAAGTGCCTATGGGTTGATATCGACTATATCTTTAGAAGCTATATAGTTCGCATAGTGTGTTGGGGTGCGGTTCTAGGGAAAGATAAAACGGCAATAGAGGGATAGTTGGACTTATTTCGCATAGTGAAAGCTTATGATGTGGGGCTATTCTCTCAAAATGATGACCCTACTTTGGGAATGAAAGGATAGCTTCAGAGGTTTCAACGCGAAATGGAGAATAGAGACTCTGTGGAAATTGTTGAGGTGATTAGTTAATAAGTGTCCGGAAGCCGAATATCTAATCATCATATCATTCTGCGGGTCCGCGGATTGTTACAATGATGATATTCCCCTTTTACACGAACTGACAAGATATATGTCTCTGACCGAGAGACATCTGAAGCTCCTTATCTTTCCCCCAGCTACCGAGTCTCTGATTCTCGACAAAGTCCGCTCATCGAGGGTCGACCTTACCGACTAAGAGACTAACGCTGCATTGCTAAGCGACTTACAATTAGTGGTTGAAGGTCTCCTGAAAACGAGGCCGGCGTTTACGGACAGAGCTTCTTGCATTCGGACTTACATCAAGGACTTTTGCGGAGACCCGTTCTTACTCATTTTCTACTTACGCCATCTGAAAACCCAGAACTGGGTGACTTCTTCACGATTGGAGAAAGGCATGAGACTTTCATCTTCAGCCGACGACTTGCTGCGTCTGATCTTGAACACAGTCCCACATATCTTTAGGCCATTCGTCGCAACGACCCTATCAGTGATAAATTGTGCTCTGCGTCCTTTGACAGTAGCAGAGGTTCCTGCTGCACTCGCAGAAGACGTTACAAGCGCAAATTCGGAGTTTATCGATCAGAACACCCTGATAGATTTCCAGTATGATGTTCGTCGATCTCTCACAGGACTTATTTACGAAAAAGATGGACGCCTTTACATTTTGCATTCCTCATGAAGAAACATCTTGGATCAAGAATCACTGGACTCCGATCTTTCGTGGCTTAATACGTACCCTGAATCGCAGATGAAAACTGCGAATGTCTTTCTGAAGAGAGTTTTGACCTGGACACACTCTCAGAATGATAGGAATATTGTGGAAAACGATATCTCTAAAGAGAGGTGGCCGCTGCTAGACTATGCTGTCAGATTCTGGAACCAACACTTTGAAAATGCGACGGATGCCGGTGACGAGGCTAATGATATCGAGCTACTTGTTCAAGACTGGAGTGTTATCAAATCTTGGATCAAATTGTGGTCATACGTACATCCATGGAGAGAGAGAGGGCAAGCCGTTGAACAAATGTCGGCATCGCGCCTCTCTGAAATTGCCAGCACGTTCGAAATTCCCATGCCACAAAGGATCAAAGCTGCTCGTCTGGCCTTGCAAGCTTTGCCTTACCTGGACGGGAATGAGGAGATGGCTGGTAATTGGGCAGCTTGGCAGCTCAACAATGATAGACCGATTCCAAAAGTCTGGCAGCAGAAGCTCGAGGACCCAACAAACCTCCGCATTCTATTAGGCATTTTACATCCTAAACCATGGCCAACCTTTTAACTTCTTGACGCAAATGACGGCTTTGTAACAGCGAATTACAAGGCAATTCTATCTATAGCACTACGGAAAGGTGTCCTGGAAATCGTTGACCGTTGCTGGCCTCTGGGAGTATCAGATGAAGGATTTATTTCTGAACTACCGTGGGTATCATGTGTGAGGTCTGGGGATGTTAGTGCTCTTCAGAAGTTGGTTAACTCGTGGCCCAAGATCAAGGAAACCAGGGATATGTTGGGCTCTCTGATACTTTGTGAGGCGGTTCGTAACGGACAACACTACTACTCAAGTATGAGTTTGATCTCGACTTTAATGAGCGCGATGCAGAATCTGTAAATATAGTTAGGTGCGCTTCGCAATTTGGATTTCTGAGCATAGTTCAGCTTCTTCTAAAGGAGCACCAAATATCTCGGTTCCAAATGAAGAAGGCTACAAAGCACTAGAGGAGGCAAGCAAGTTTGGGCACGCTGGCATCGTTGAAGTCTTGCTCAACCACGGCGCTCCAATGGTTTCTCTAGAAAATCAACCAGACTCTCCCTTGATTGCTGCTATCGAGTCCAAACATATCGAAGTTGTCAAGCTTCTGATGCGAGCTCGCAAGGAAAGAATGCAAGCTCTTGCGCCGGAAAATGTTTCCGGCATATCCGAGAACGAAGAATCCAGGCAAGCAGGCGCTGAGACACAGAAAGACGACATTCTCAACAGAGCTAAGTATGGTATGACGGCAATGCAACGGGCTGCTGAGGATGGATTCAAGGAAGCTGTCGAGATTTTATTGGAACAGAGCGCCCCTAATGCCGCAAAAGAACAAAAACTTCTCCATTACGCAGCTGAGTCAGGACATTTGGAACTCGTCCGGTTTCTAACAACGATCGAGGGTATCGATGTTGATATTAATAGAAAAAATGATGATGAGCGTACTGCGGTCCATCTAGCCAGTTGGAGGGGTCATGGCCCTGTGGTTAAGGAGCTTGTTTCCCTTGGCGCTAAAATATGGACGACGGATGATTGCGACGACTCGCCACTTGACGATGCTCTCAGATGTGGTCATGATGAAATTGCCCGGTTTCTATTGTCTCGAATAGACGAGTCGGACAGTGTCGAACTCGGACCTGGGTTGCATAAGGCAAGCAAAGGGCTGCACAGCACAAGTGGGGACGTGGTGGCCTTGCTGCTCAACGCAGGGGCAGACAAAGACTACGCCAGCAAAAGTGAACACATGAGAACACCACTCCACACAGCTGCATACTGGGGTCGGCAGGAAGTTGTCAGAGTTCTACTCATGCGTCAGGCATCCGTCGACGTTCGAGACGAAATGGACTACACCCCCCTTTCCATTGCAGTCTCGGAAAACGAACTCAAGATTGCGGAGATGCTGCTGGATGCTGGAGCAGACATAAATTTGCATAACAAATCAGGACATGGGCCGCTGGGCCTAGAATCTGCTGCCTCACAGGAGCGGAATAGCTTATTGGAGAAATGTGTTCAGCAGGGCTCGGCAGAGCTCGTGAATCTCTTGCTGCGCCATGTACGTGAACCGACTTTTGTATCGAAGTCTGCTTATATTGCACTACGCGCGGAGAACACCACGACGCTCACATTGCTACTCGAACATGGTGCTGACATCAACACCTGCAACGCCGAATCCAAATTCGGAACGGCGCTTCAGGAATGTGCTTATTACGGAAATTTGAAGATGGCCAAATTCCTCTACAGTTGCTCAAAGCCCCCCGAGATCAACAAAACGGGCGGTCGATTTCATACTTCTCTCATCGCGTCCGTTTGCTTGGTAGAAGAGAGCGCAAAGCACCTTCAGAATCCCAAAGGGAAACACGACAAGCATAGAGAATTTGCCGAGAAGCGCCTCGAGCGGCACAAAAATATGTTTGATTTCCTCTTGGGCAAAGATGCCGATGTCAAGGAGACTGGCGGTGTCTACGGTAATGTTCTCAATGCAAGCGCTGCCTGTGGCTCAAATGACCTAATGAAATATGTGATTGATCGAACCGAGCTTCCATGGGACTGGGTCGACCACGAGGGTCGCTCCATGGCCCATATGGCATGCACAAAGTCGCAGGGGAGTACCGACAAATTAGCACACCTGGTAAAATATGGAGAAAAAAGACTTCTTGAGACAGAAGACAAGCTAGGGCGCCGCCCGTTGCACTTTACTAGCGGAAGCGGAAACTGGGAAACCGAGCTGGAGAAAGATGGAATCGATGTGAATGCCAGGGATCAAGACGGTTGGACCCCTCTGCATTGGGCTTGTCGAAATCGGTATGTGGAGACCATCAAAAAATTGAAAGATCGTGGTGCTGCACTTTCATCGCGAACGAACAATGGGTGGACGCCGTGGCATGTTGCTCTCTATCATGATAACGGAGAATTTGAGGATTTATTGAAAACGAAGGAGTATCTGGAGGACGACCCAAAATATCTAGATTTACCCAAAGGTCCGAGTGGGATTCATACGGCGACTTGCGACAGCTGTTTCGTGGTATGCCTTTCTTTCTTCCTGATCGCAAGTCTGGCCTTGAAATATAGGAATGTCCAAGATTGATGAGATGAAACGGCTAATGATTCCTCAAACCAGGCAGTCCACGGTGACAGGTACAGATGCGAGACATGCCCGGACTTCGACTTTTGCTTCAAGTGCTATAACCTGGGACAAAAAGTACCATTTCGAGGGTCACACATTCAGGCGGATGCCTGGTGATATCTCATAAATTTGATGGTAATCCTTGAATACACCAAGAACTGCTGAAATAGAGGCCATGCTTTCTTGCCAATGAACTATTTGGTCCCCGATATTGGCCTCCCTCTTCACTGAGACTCTCGGATGACTATTGTGTCCTGCCCCCCTTATCCCCCCCTCCCCAAAACATAATCTGCTGGATTGCTTTATTTGCTGTTAACAATTCAGCATTCGAAACTCCGATCCTCCTTGTAGCCTGCAGCTGGTAGCCTGGTCCTGATCGCCTCGCTGAGTATACATGCTAGGCTAAGCCGAGAAAATGATAAAACGCAATTGAGTTATAGAACTTTCCTAAGATAAATCCATTGATTCAGGCAATACGCGGGTCTCGCTTGATAGACTTGGTCCAGCACCTACTTTCTTAACAACATAGTTGTTCAGAAACTCCACAGCATCATCCATTCCCACTGGCGAGTTAAACCAGTGCCCTCCGTCGTGATACTCCTTCCACGTTACTTGCGCGCCAAATCCTCGCAGCGTATCTCGCAAGACGCGGCCGTTTCCTATCAATACAACCGGGTCGTCGACACAGTGTTCAAGCAGCACAGGCGTGTTGCGTAGGACCTCGTTGTCATCCGTGACGCCTTCCAGGGCAAGGACTTTCCTAGTCTCGAGGAGCGATCTCCCGGGGAATGGCATCCTACATGAAAATCCAAGGAAAGCACCCAGCCTACGCGACACTTGCTGACCTTCCACCAGCGGCGGCAGACTCAAATTGAGTAACGTATGCACGCTCGTCGCAGCGCCTTGGCTGATGCCAGCGAGTACGAGATGGTCCCACTTCTCCCCCAAGACAGTAGCCTCACTTGCAAGGATTCGCCTTATATTGATTACACTCTCTCGTAGACCAGTGGCTTGTAGCTCCTCATGGTCGGAAAAGTTGCTCACGTTCCAGATATCGAACCACTGTGACATTTTGTCGCCCGGAAAGGCCACACACTGTCGTATATCCGCCTGGGGGAACACCCAGCGGAAGGAGGGGAAGATTTCCGGTAGCGTGCGATTGTTTGAGTCTGTTGAGTATTGCAGGGATGAAGCGAAAGTTTTGGCGGTGTCTCCGCGTCCATGTAAGAAGACAACCGTATACGTGTGGGGTACGGAAGGAGAGATACTGATCAAGGGGGCAGCCATCGCCAAGTATTTTGAGAGAGATAGTGCGGATTATGTATTAGCAACCTCGGAAATGTCAATGTGCGCATATACTGGTGTGAGTTTAGAATTGACAAGTACTGGTGTCTTTGGAGTATGATTTGAAAAAGCCATTGCGGTTGACAAAAGAAACTCGCTGACTAAGATTATGCTAAGCTAAAGTGGGACTAGAACTGAGATATATGTGATTGATACCAGCACCCTCACCCTACCACAGTACACCAGGTATATATAACTTTATAAAGGCACTTGACAGCATTTATGATATTTTCTACGCAATATAATAAAATGGACCAAGCCGAATTTGTATCAAAATAATACAAAGAACATTTACAGATTAGCGGCTGTTTTAGCTCCTGTTACATCAACCTCGTGCTACCCCTCCC
>QGMG01000383.1:0-32142 GCA_007825325.1 Lachnellula cervina | reverse complement strand
TGGTCTGGGTCTGGGTCTGGATATAGGCCTAGGCCTGGATCAATTGTCAAATGTCCGTCGTTCGAGAAGGATTCGATGACAATAAGTAGTAAGTTGACAAGCGCGCGCGAGAGAGAGAGCGTGTCTGTCTGTGAGATGCCAGCAAGTTGCGAATGGCTTCTCAAACGCATACGGGATGGAGATCATGTCCGAAAGGTGGGTATAGATAGGCACAGGCATGCTGCTCATTATATGACGCATGGTTTGTCCATCTTCCATGGATTGTCGAGGCTCTCGGAACCGTACCTATAAAATAATACTGCATGACGACGTAAGGTAGCGCCCGCAGAACTACCTCAAAAAGCTGCTCGATATGGATATTCAAGTTAAGAGGAGTTAGAAAGGACTTGCTTGATACTTTCGTGGGTGGTCTGGCCTGGTCTGGCCTACGCTCGTCATGCCATGCCATATGCCATGCCATGCTATGCCATGCTATGCTATGCTATGTCAGGTCAGATGCACCGCTTTCTACGCGCTATAGGTAACCACGGGATGAGGCGCTCATACCATACCTAGTACAGTAGGTCCAGTACGAGTATAAGGGTAGTATACAGTCGTACATGGTTGTTGTTACTGTCTTGTCATCTGTCACCTGGGGAGAAGGGAGAAGGGAGAAATGGAAGGCACCCGGGAACACCTTCCCCTGCCCCACCATCCATCTTCCCCTCCCCTCCTTACCAGACTCCCGGGGACGCGGTGGGGCTGGGACTGGGACTGGCGTCTCTTTCCGTTTGTTGCAACAGCCGCGCGTGTCTTTGGAGTGAATGCAAATGCTCGCTTTCGTTGCATCTCATCTCATTACTCTTTTTAAACAATACAATACAGTACAGTACAGTACAGTATCTCTTTCATGCATCCTATGTGCCGCTTCAAGGCTTGGTCGGTTGGTTGTATTCTGAGTTCAGTGGGCTGCCTGATGAGCCCGTCCCCGTCCCCGTCCCCCTCCTCTCCAGTATGCCGCCCGCAAACAACTAGGTAGGCATGGCATGGCATGGCAGCATCTCCAGCGGGCAGGTTATATTCGGTAGGTACGGTACAGCAGTCACACATCGTTCCACCATCGATGTTATACTATGCGAACGGAGAAGGCACCGTCCGGATTCATATTGCGTGCGTGTGGCGGAAAACCTGGACATCGAGACATGTTCGCGGATTGCCCACACCTGGTCCACACAGCACCGTCCACTGCCGTGCAGTAGGCAGTCGTAGAGGAGGGGTTTGATGTTTGATCACGGAACAATCCCCGATAGGTGTCTTGCAAGAGAATCGAGATTTCGGACCATGCTCCGACTCCGACGATCAAAGGCACTGTTTTGGATCTCATCTTGGTACAGTACTGTATATTGAGTGCATCGGATCGATCTACGGCGTCTAGGCCGATTCCCCGTTTGTTTCCAGAAACCTTCTATTATTATTATGGGCTTGCCCTAGCTACTGTAACGGTATCTAAGGTAAGCATCGGAGGCTTATTCCTCTTCCTCTCAAAGTCTTTTACCCCCTGAGAATCACGTGTTGCAATTGCCCTTACGAAATACCAGCAATGGAATCGGAGCAAAATCCGAACCAATCATTTTCATAGAATCAAGACTTCCAGGTGCTCCATATTGCATGTCCACCAGGTCAGCTCAACAGTTTCGGCATTCAGTCCCGGCAACTGCTAACAAAAGCTAACAGTGGGTTAAAGTGCATACTCCGGATATTCTTAGTTGCATGCGACTGTTTTTGACCTCCTGCAATTGCGGAAGTACGATCCGACCCAACCCAACCCAACCTAACGTCAAGTATAAAATGGCTACGAGTGTACGTCCCGCAACCATATAAGAGTCCAACTATTCCCCCTTATACTACCTCTAGTAGTATTATTATTCAAAACGAACTAGCTAACTAAGTTAGACTATAATGCCTAAATAGCCGGATTCTGCTCTAGAAAGTAAAGTAGTAAAATTAAGTAGAAAGTAGAGCGCTTAGACTTAGAGGCCTAGGTGGAGCGGAGTTGGAGTTACTAGTAGTATAACTTAATAACTATACTTACTATTCTCTAGACTATACTAGTATACTTAGTTATACTTAGTTATATTTAGATGTCTATCTTATTTCGCTTAAATAATATTTTAAATAGTGACGCTAATAGAAGTAGTAGGGGAAATCTTAGACTGCCACTACTATAGGTAGGTCAAGGGGAACATAATTAGTTCTAAAGTCTCTTGGGAGTAAATAAAATATATTTTTAAGCTTACATAATACAAGACGAAGGTTCTGGTTCTTTACACTACAGTACCAAATTAAGCGAACACAGGGTCAACCACACACAGTACAGTTCCCACGTCAGCTCAGCATGAGATACAAGAGGGTATATAATTAATGCGTTCTATAAAATCTCTATCAATTTGTCGCCTTCTCAGGCTTACAAAGCCACAATATCTTCCTCATCAGTATACCTCACCTGGCTAAAGCTAACAGTAAGTTTCTCATTATCGTAAACACTCAAAACATTCCTCAAAAACGGCGCTCCAAAAACCCCCTGTCCGCCATCAACATTCACAATACACTGGCCCGGCGCCCATTCCGTCACCAGTCCGGCAAAAGGAACTCGTATGACATCCTTGTCGTCGTTGAAATACACGTTGATGGTGTTGAGCGGACTCGCGTTTCGATACGCACAGTCTACAGTAAATGGTGCAAGTTGGCTGGGGTTGCCGCCACCGTCACCGCTAATCGCGATACCGAAGAACGGCGCAACGCCATTCGCGAAGACGGCCTGTGGCATGTCCCACCGCGAGGTGCCGGTGTCGACGAGCATCTTCTTGTCGGCATCCCCCAGGGGGAAAGCCGTCGTGTTAGTTCCGACCGACGTGCCGTTTCCCACCAGCGTAATAGAATACGACGACTGGTAGACATAGTTTGTAGCATTCTCCGACAGCGATATATTCCCCACGTCCACCATAGGAATGGTGACGAATTCCGAGGCCTGCTTCGCTCTGTCGACCCCGGAGATGATCATAGCGCCCGTGGCGTCCGGGTCGTCGGGGCCCAGGTAGATGCTGAAGGCGCGCTTGGCGACAAGGGCCCTGCTGTATAGTTGCTCCAGGAAATCGATGCCGGGACCGCGGCAGACTCGATTGACGCACTGGGCGCGCATGCCCAAGAACCCGGTCTGCGGTGCCGTCAGAGCGTGGTGACTATAAAAGACATCCAGGTGTCCGATGGTCATGTTGGCGATAGCAAGGCTCGGATCCTGAGCACCGCTACTCAGAGTCACGGTATCGTTTATAGACGATCCGGTCCCGAAATCCTGCACGCCGTCATTTGCTGGGAAGCCGGCGTACACGGCCGTGCTCGACGTAGCGTTGTCGTAACTCCCGTATGCGGCGCATGGCGTGTCTGCTTGCTTGCAGAGTGCCGAGTTGGGGTTTTCGAACGTAAAGGAGAATGATCCGGTGTCGAGGAGGATTGTGTTTTGTTGCGGTGGCGTGCCGACTCCTATTACGGCTCCGTGGGCTGAAGAATTCCGGATCCTGATAATTGGTACGAGGACTACTTGGTC
This sequence comes from Lachnellula cervina, assembly GCA_007825325.1. Lineage (NCBI taxonomy): Eukaryota > Fungi > Ascomycota > Leotiomycetes > Helotiales > Lachnaceae > Lachnellula > Lachnellula cervina. Next base: position 28,559 of record QGMG01000383.1, on the reverse strand, counting down.
TGGGAGGGAGGATGCGAAGATCAGGGGGGGTAGAATTGCAAAGGCAATTTGCAGCTTTTGGAGCATCATTATGACGGGATGAGAATAGGAGAATAGAAGAATTACAATTACGGTTTTTAAACGAGGGGATTTCAAACCTTTAAAGCAATTATTCAAGTAATTCCTCGTATTGCTGCACATCTAAATAAACAAAAAGAGAGTTAAATTTTAAAATCTTACGTTGGATTGTAATCGACTGCCGAGTAGCGTCGCGCAACTTACCCGCTGCGGTAGGTAATACGAGATCAACGGCCTCTCTATTTATACACGATGCAAACAGGGAGAGTAATTTTAAACGAACATCGTAATGCGGATCTACTCGTATAGGGCAGGAGACAGATCTTTGATCGGATAAAAAAAAATCATGGGTATGGCTCGTGACCAATTTGCGAGGAATATAGAGTTGAAGTTGTCTTCGTATTGCATCGCTAGTCAGAAGGTAATATTGACATTATAAAGACAACTGTAGCAATGCGATATGCACGACTCTCGCGTCTGCAGCTGTGAATGCTGTAATGTTTCTGAATAGTCAAAAGAATTGCTTTCCCGCGTACCCAAAGTCTCATTTGACGCTAGTTTCGCCATCGATGACACCAAATTCTAAAGTTTGAAGAAATGAGATCTTCTCATCCATCATCAATGTGTGAAAATGAATGATAACACAATACTATTTTCTGTACTTCCAATGCCTCGTAGTAGAATACTCTCCTAAATAAAATAGACGCTGTATGGGAAACATTGTACTCGATCAATCTACTTCTTAGGCTTTATGCTCGAACTATCAAGCACTGGCTCTGTTTTAAGCAAAGCAAAGGTGTGAGTTTACCTGGTGAGACGCGCAAAGCTCTTCAGAGCGTCATTTCTTGGCCTTTTCCAGGCCTATTAGAGGCAATACAAATAGTCACCAGGTGACTCTTGAAAAAATCAACACATTCTTAACAGGTGTCAAACCGCTTGGGTTCTAGCACCACGCAATCAATTGATAGATATCATTGAACTTTCAAGTCAAAACTTCTTGTGAAAAAATGACCTTATACTAAGAATTGAAAAGCAGAGAAAAACAGAATAATTTGACATCTATACATTTTCTATACCCAGATGCATCTATAATACACTTCTCTCAACATACACTACCATCCTTGACGTTTCAACTGTTTAACCCTATTGACAGTCGCCCTGAACCCCGCCTGAAACCTTACTCTCCACCTCTGACTCGCAAGTCTCTTCCTCTTCAAGCCCGGCCGCTCGTGAAACCGCTGCCTATTCGAGTCGCCTTTGATTTTATTCCTCGAGCAATTCATGTCCACCATCTTAAACGCCCGTCCCACATCGACAGTCTGGGTTACAGATACATGTCTCCCCATACTGGGATTTAACCGCAGTGGTACCTTGCGCACTGGTGCCGGTGGAGCAATGCCATCTAGGTTTTGCATGAGATCTATGGATAAGGGGCCTGGTCCGCCTATAGAAGAGCTTGGAGGATCCATCATGCGGGAGAGATCAAATCGACCAGAATCGGGAGCACGGTTTTGGGAGGCCCGACTGTATCCGCTAAGCAGGCTGGACGAGTCCGTCCCAGAGGAGCGGATGGCGGTTTGGAGAGGAGATAACTTGGGAAACAAGGATGAGGTGGCTTGAGAGGGCCGTTGGGCCCAGAGGTTATCGGAGAGTTGCTCAATAATGTCGTCCTTCGCGTGGGGATCTTTCGAGGCCTCTTCGGTCGTGGAATCGCTTTCAGGGGCAGTGGGAGGTGCAGAGGTTACGGCTGGTCGAATAGCATTACGTCGGTTGCTTGTGCCAAAGTTACGTCGAGAGGGAGGTGCGCAAGTGTATTTGGGAGTCAATTGCCTCTGGCTTGCCCATCGGATGTTGCTCGAGGGGATGAGTAGATTTGAGAGGGGCGACGCATTAGAGCGTATAAGAGCATCAGCTGCTCTTCGAAGCTCCATTGCCCTTTGTATAGTCAGTGCCATTGATTAGGTCCTGGTAGTAGGGATACAACTTACATTGAGAGAATTGCTGGTGGGTATGGCTTTTCGTGAGGTTGAATTCAAATCGTGATTCTGGGAGCTTTGGACTAACGCTAGTCACAAAAATCGCTGGTCCGTGCACAGCGCCTTCTCTTTCAATTTTGAAGCTCCAACCTCACATGTAATTTTGATGCGCCAGCCTCAGCAACTTCCCTTCTCCTTAATTTGCTACTTCGGCGACATCCTTAGATAGGACTGTTGCTATTGACACATTGGGAGGTCAATCGAGACAGAGTCAACCATGTCGTATAACCCTTATGGAGGTGAGTTATTGCATCCTTTGAAGCTCCCGGCCCTTCTCTAAATACCTTTAATTACAAGTCCTAATATGGTTGCACAGCGTCGCCCTATGGCCCTCCTCCAGGATTTGGTTCATTTCCAGGCCAGAGTGGCAGTCCCCCTGGCATGGGGCCTCCTCCAGGAATGGGTAAGGCTCTCGATGCTCAAAACAGATACCGCTCTAACTCTTACACAGGTCCTCCACCAGGCATGTCAGCGCCAGGTACGGCTCCTCCTCCAGGTATACAGCAAGCCAACAGTGCTCAGGGTAGTCGACCGAGTGGACTCCCAGCCAGCTTTCAGGGCCCTCCAAATATGCCCAACATCAACTTCTCCGCGCCCGTTATTCGATTAGGCACCGGCCCTACGAAACCCTCTACGCCATCATCTGCAGGTGGGCCAGGAAGGAGAGAAAGCCAGGATCCTGCATCTACAGGTGGAAGGGCTGGTCTGGGCGCGGAGAGGGGAATGGATGCCCAACGGCAAGCTTTGAAGGACGCTATGATGTCTTTGGTTCCACCTACGAAGGAAGAGATTGTACGAACCATATTTATCGGTGGAATTACTGAAGGCACTGGTGGAGACGATGGAATCGAGCGTATCTTGAGTACGGCAGGCAGATTACGGAGGTGGGACAGGGCTGTTGATGCCAATGGAAAACAATGTTCGTTTGGGTTTGCACAATACGACGATGCAGAGAGCCTAAGCACGGCGGTAGAAGTCCTTAAGGATATCGAGATACCAACCAAGAGACAGCCGCCGAGTGATGGACTCAAGAAAGAGGGAAGCGACGATAAAGATATCGAGAGAAGCAAGCTGCTTGTTTTTGTCGACGACAATTCACTAAACTACCTTGAAAGTTACCAGTCGAACCGTGGAGATGATGCTGCTGGAGAACAATCGAGATTAGATGTTGCTCGGGCTAACCTTAAGGGTGCTCTATACGAGTTATTCCACCCTCCTATGTTTGTCAAAATGGACGAAGGAGGTGAAGACACCGAAATGCAGGATGCAGAAAGAGGAGATAATGTGGAGGTTGTCAATATACCATTAGCCGTTGACGATGAACTGGCAGATATTCCAGCAGAGATGCGAGAAACCGTTGCACAGGAAATTGCAGCATTTAGAGATCGCAGCACGAGGAGAGATCTGGAGCGTCTGAAGCGGGAAGAGGAAATGGAAGCCCTGGAACGACAACGTAATGGAGCTCCTCGGCCGTCACGGCTCGCGTCACCCCCACCTGGAGTACCTAATGGGCCGGCTGCTGGTACCAACAACATCCCACTTGGTCCACGCGGTGTACCAAATGCACCTTCTGGGCCCAAAGGTCAGGGCTCGCAAATGCCTCGGGACTACCAAAAAGGGGTATCATTTGTCAATGGCAGCGGTATCAATGGCAACGCAAGTGGAGATGTATGGATAAACCGTGAGGAGGAGGACGATCCTGCTAGTGACGAAGAGCTTGAGCGTAGACGCACAGAAAAGAAAGAAGCTGAATTGGAAAAACAATATCTTGATCAGGAACGCCGCTGGCTAAATCGAGAACGCTCTCGGACGGCTGCTTTGGCGCGCGAGAAAGGGCGTGAGGGCGAAGATGCCGGCAAGGTTAATATTGAGAAAGAGAACATGGCTAAACGCCTAGCTGCTTGGGACGATGAGCTGGAAGCATCACGCAAGGTCGAACCATACTACTCGGATCGAAGCCTGTGGGTCCGAACTCGTGAGGCGATCAGGTCTCTTGAGGCCAAAACAGATGATAGAGATCGTATTGCGGAACAGAGAGAGCGACAGCGCGAGTTGGCTGATAAAGAACAAGCGCGTGGAATGGCTGATTCCTTCTTGGATCGACAAGCCGAAGAGCTCGAATCCCGGTCAAATCGCGCCCAGCAGCCCTTCAAGCTATCACTTGGCGCCGCTGCTCAAAAGGCCCAGAAAGCTGCACCTCCTCGTCGGACCGTTGCAGAAGTCGAAGGACTGCTCGAGGACGAAGAAGACCTCAACAAGACTTCGAAACGCACTCTCATCCCCATCAAATTCGACCCTTCAGCCGCGCCTGCCGCACTGTCAGACGAGGAGCGCGATCAGGCCCAAAGGCAACTTGCCCAAGAGATCCCCAACGACAAAGATGGGCTCTGGGCTTGGGACGTGAAATGGGAGTTTGTGGATGATTCTATCATCGACAAGCTCCGACCCTTTGTGGAGAAGAAGATCATGGAGTACCTCGGCGTACAAGAGCAGCTGCTGGTAGAAGTCGTAGAGGAACACGTCAGGACAAAAGGCAAGCCGCAGGATCTGGTGGAACAGTTGGAGGGTGTAAGTTTTTCCCTCTCGTCTCATCTCATCTTATCAAACGCGACCCCGAAGCTAATCAATGGTTCTATTAGGCGTTGGATGAAGAAGCCGAAGAGTTGGTCAGGAAGCTGTGGCGAATGCTTATCTTCTTTTCAGAGAGCGAGAAGAGAGGTCTGTCTGCTTAGACAGGTGCGTCTCGGGGCATGCGTTGATCAGGAATAAGCTTATAGTGACTACGAGGTTACATATCAGGGGCATGCGGTGGAATTTGAAGCATTTACGGCGTTAGGAAAAGTAATCGTATTGTAAGAATAGGAAAACAGCAAAGCTGCCGATATGAATGCGAAGATCACTTTCGAGAATCACCCGGCTTACAGTTGAGCTCTGTGTATGATTGACTCGAATTTGGTGCTCTGTTGGATTTTGCTAGCGTATTTTATTGTCTCCTGCTTCGCTATGCTATGCTGGGTATTTATATATGCCATTTTGAATCCCTTAGTCCAAGCGAGACTTCGAGAGAGCAGGAACCGTCAATGTACCCTCCTTGTAATTCCACTCGTGGCTCTACCCACTTCTCGTCTCGTCAGGCTGAACCATACGCGCGCTTCATTTCAACCAATCTCTCCGCCCCCTTCACGGTACCCGAAAACCTCAACATGAACTCCTCCAACGTGAAATTATACGGCAACTGCCATGGCCACACATCGTTGCCTACCCAACGAATTAGCACGATCAAACATTGGAGTTGGTGGAGTAGTTGGCTAAAAGGCTGGGAACTGTCTCAGGAGCAAGGATCCCACATAATGTGGAATACGTTCTTTGGCTCCCGACACAGCTCTCAGCTCTGGAGCCCATATATAAAAATATGAGTTTTCACTAACCTTCACCCCATTTCATCACTGTACCCTTTAGGGATCCATCATTCAACCAAAGTGTGAGCGCTATTTTGCCCCAGTATATATCGGCGGAATCCATCATCTCATGCACTCTTTTAATTCGCTCCTGCATCAGTTTTTGCTCTGTCATGTGCGGCTCGAAGCAAATACTCCTCCACGGTAGCACATTCTGGGCGGCATGTTCGGGACCGCCGTAATGGCCGAGAAATAGCTCAATAGGGTAGAGGAACGATACCGAGGCGCGGGGGTTTTCAGCTGCCGTTTTCAGCATTCGCGTGACTACGAAAGTGCATCATTAGCAGGATTTAAATTGTCCTGGGAATGTTGTGGCGTTATTCTTACAGCTAGAAATGTACTCAGGAGATCTTGGCGTGCCCTCGATCATGCTCGATCCCAGCTCGATCCGGTCAAAACCCCAATCTACCTGACGTCCCTTTAACGTGGTCAAATTGATAGGGAGGAGCGAGCCGAAGCTAGCTCCGACATAAAAGACTAGGTTATGCGTCTTGAGTCGATCACAGAACTTATTAACCATAGATTTTGTGAAGTGGTATAGAGCGCCGTTGACATCGTTCTTTGGCAGCCCGTGGGTCTTTGAAAACTTGGCCAGTTCGAGGAGATCAACCGAATCGGTTGGGCGTGCTAGGTGGCCAAGGATCCATGTTTGGTCCGCGTCGTAGAAGGTCCTATGCTCGTCAATGTCCCAACCGTCCTGGTACGTTTACCCGGAAGTTTACGAGTAGCAGGGCTGACTTACCGGTTCGGATGTTCGAAGCCCGTAACGTTCGCACCGTAAGGACGCAGAATACCAGTGTTTCTGTACTGCTTCTCGACGACTCGATGTGCCGGCGGTATCTGGGCCAACCACATATCCTTGATACGATTCTGCTCAGCGAATTAGCCTGACGAATAGACGACCATTTAGAGAGTCAAGGAGCCGCGGAGCTGTTTTGAGAGTCGGCACTGGCGGAACATGACTACCTATACTCCGGAACCAGCTTTCCTCGAGAAGTTTAGCAAAAGGGTCTGAAAATAAGCCTACCAACTCAGGGTCACAATCTCCCATGGAAAGCCTCCGATTATTCTCAGCACGATGCATCATACGATCAGCATCAAACAGCTCGCAGAATGCTTTCAGCTGTTCGGGGTTCAGAGTGAGAAACATTGTGGACTTGGTGGTGTTTGTGCTGTAGGGAACCGTGGCGGTTTGAACCTTAGGATTATCCAGTAAGCTCTTGAAAAGCTCTTTTATTCTCATCCACGCAAAGATAGTATTTTTATAGCATGCCAGAGTTAGAGACGCCGAGTACCATAGATGAACTATTGTGTCGGTAAGTATTCCTCCTGTGTTTCCGTGTGCGAGGATAAGGATGAGCATATTGCGGAAGGTAAGTAGTTTGTCTGCTTCGTTGACAATCACGTTGCACTTTCCTTGGTAATTCGAGGGAAGGCCATTGACAGTAGTCATTACACTTCTCAGATCCGGCGCCGCTGTAGAGTAGACTCTGTCAGTGCCCATCCACACATGCGTTCCTGTAGCGTCAACGGCGGACTCACTTGTGAACATGAGATCCAAGTTTTTCTGATAGTTCAGACCCTCATTCTTGGCCAGATTGAGGATATCTCGCGGCGGCGTCGTACCCCAGAGAACCCTGAATAGCCTCAGATGGTATTTATGCTGAGGCCAATTCTCCTTGCTGGTGAGATAAACCTTGCCGTTGTGCCTGTACCACCCTTCGTATATCCTTTTCTCGGGTGGCTCTAGCACCAAGCAATTGGCGTAGGGCTTCTCGTGCGTGATCGCGGATTTTTTGCAGTCGGCTCTGTGACGATCCCAATCATCTACTTGGCAGGATATTGAGCAATACTGAGGATTGTAGTCAGTATCAGCAGCAGCAAAGTTTGTGCGTGTTTGAGATGTGTACTTTTACCAAGTGACATTGTTTACAGAATAGCTTTCCCTCACCACAGCAAACCTCTTCGGCGCATTGAATGCGGATCATGATGGGAACGGATAAGAGTTTGATGATGCGGTTGCGATCTTGTGAAGTAAATTCTGTAGCAAGCAAGCACAAGCAGATTGTCTTACATAAGGTAATTTGGGACGTTGACATTGTCCTCGGTGGCACTTGCCATTTGACACCGCGACGCCGGTGAAGCTTGTCAAAAAGAAAGACGGAACACAACACCTCTTTAGAATGAGGGAAATAAAGCCCCCTTCCCCACTACGTTACTAACACAGCACACCGTTATACTTGTATTAATTTGAGGAATGCTACGGGAGGGTTATTTCTTCTCTTCTAAATCTAAAAATACTTCTAGTCCCGAAGACTTCTCAGCTAATTCCATGGCCAACGAAGGCCGAGGCAACTCAAACGTCTCCCGAACCCTTCCATATTGAATGCCACCCAATTGTACCAAAGGCCGCATGACTGAGAGGTCAATCTCTTCCCCCTTCTCCCCAAGAGCATCTTCTCTCACCCAGAACCGTGTCGCTTGGATAATAGCCAGTGATCCAAAGGGCTTCCCTAATTTCGCATGCCCATAATCCAAATCTTTCATCTCCAACAACTTCCCCTCGACCGAGAAAACAGCTTCCTTTACTCTCTCCGCCTTCACCGTGCTAGAAGGTGCAGGGTGCATGCCAGAAAGCTCCCACTCAGACTGTCCATATGGAACGTCCAAAGAAGTGGCATTTACAGCCTCAATCATGTGTTCCGACACCACGCTAATAACACACTCGCCCGTCTCGACAAGATTTCTCATCGTGTCCTTTAGCCGTCCAGCACGACCTGAAAACCCTATCACGAATATCGGGGGGTCGTGATCGACCACTTGGAAATAGCTAAAGGGGGCTAAATTTCGAGTCCCGTCTTTTGATATTGTACTGACGAAACTGATAGGTCGAGGAACTCCAGATACTAGGAGCTTATAATTTGAGATCATGGGCCGGCCATCTTCGTAGGGGTCAATCTCGATGTGACCTTTTTCGAGACCCGATGTATCTGAGGATCCCTTTCCGTATTTCCAATCTGGGTCTGGATTCTTGGTATATGTGATCGGAAGGGTGGAGTTGAAACCAGGTCGTGAAGCTTGGACTTTTTTGAAATTTGCATATTTAGGCTTTAGCTCAAAGGGGCTCTTGGTGCTCGTTGTTCGCGTCTGACTGCCATGGTTTGTCTGTTTTATCAGGGACTTTGGGGCTGTTGGTCTAAAGGAAAGACATTTCCGCATTGTTGAGGTTGTTGGTAGGAGCGATGGCTGGGGAATCGTGGAGGCAAGTGCTTATGTACCTAGGTCGGTAGGTAGATAACAAGTGCGCTACGGTAGGCGGGCCAACCGAACATTTAAGGATATGATTTATTTACCCTCACAATAGCAAAGTGTTGGGTATGTATGGATCTGGCATAAATGCGATTCACTACGTAAAATATGAGAGATTTAAGAGTGGGATGCGCCATTGTACGGTGTCATTCAGGGGCTCGCTAAAGGAAGGTGCATCCGGCTTCGGCGGGCCTTAGCATTGCGTTGCTTATCCTTCTCCTCCACTCCCTTCTTGAGTATTATCCTACTTCTATAACTAAAAAGGAACAAAAGCGCAAAGAAATTACAAACTCCTAGCCTCTTTCATTCAAGTTCTTCCAGTCGTCGTCAAACATGTCTTCCACCAATATTAGACGGAAGCACGTGGACCGCACCTTTGCTCCTGACATTGGTATACGCACTCTACCTCCAGTAGAAGGAAGCATGCCATCTAACTCCCCAAAACCCACCATAGCTGTCATGTCATTCGGCGAGATGGGAACGGGCATCGCTACACTACTAAAGAAATACTCATATCAGGTAGTCACAAATCTCGACGGACGAAGTGCAAAGACAAAAGCACGCGTAGAAGCGCTTGGGGTAAAGTGCCTTCCACTGACCGAATTGGTCGCGGAAGCATCACTTTTCCTCTCGGTCGTACCCCCGGCTGAAGCTCATGAGCTAGCGGAGACTATAGCAAGAGCTTTCCAAGAATCCAAACTCCCCAGCAGAGAACTCACATATCTCGATCTGAACGCCATGTCCCCTGATCTTTCGAGGCGAATCGGTCAGACTATTACCAGTGCTGGCATGAGCTTTCTAGACGGAGCGCTCCTGGGATTTCCACCCAGAGAGCTAGAAAATAATGCTTGGTTCCAGCCCGCAATGCTCCTCGCCGGTCCCAAGCCCACCGCTGGCTCTAGTCCATGGTCAGAAGAGCTTCTCGGTATCCTCAATATCCGCCACGTCGGCCACGATTTTGGCGCCGCTAGTGGTCTCAAGACATGCTTCAGCGCCATTTACAAAGGACAGTCTGCAGTTGCGATTCAAGCCTACACCACAGCGGAGAGTCTCGGGGTCTTGCCTGCGCTCAGAGAACATATGACCGAGTACTTTCCTACCAGTACGCCGATTATTGAGAGCAGCATCTTCAATGCTCAGAGGAAGGCGTATAGATGGATCAAAGAGATGGATGAGATTGAAGATACTTTTGCTAAAGAGGGTGGTTGGGATAGGGATCTTTTTCACGGGGTTTCGAAGGTGTTTGGGGTGGTGGCGGAGAAGACTGAGTTGAGGAAGGAGAATAAGGAGGATGTGGGGGATATTACAGCAGAGATCTGTGCTGGGCTGAGAAGGAAGAGTATTTGAAGCGGAAAGAACAATACCCTACCTACCTATCTCCTCTTTTCTGGATTATAAGATTGCAGGGATTCACTTTCGCTCAGATTCTGCCAGGACAGCATTATCCTGCTCTCGTTCGCTTATTATTAATCTCGAACAAAACAAGTCTTTGAGCATCATTCAATTCTACTGTAGCACCTCGCCAAGAGCGGTCGCGCCGGGCACTCTTTCCTCTTCCCCGAAGTATCTGCGCAGTGCATTCAAAATAGTCGGTAGATTGACCGTTGACTTTCCCAAGTATGTAGTCCGCCTATTCAGCTCCTGTTCCGTCATTCGATGGGTAAGGATCCATCCTCGCCTAAGTGCTCCTCCTGTTATATTCCTTCGTCGCTACAGTCTCTCACGGCTTGGAGAACCTTTGCACCACGGACAATACGAGGAGCTGACAGTATTTCCACTAGAAACTCTCCCCAATATTTTTCTCCTTCCCGAAAGATCACCAACCTCTACCGGCTCGGCAGCCATGGAGCCTGTCAAATTTTTAATGCCCGATTTCACGCCCAATACACGGCTGAGGGTCTTCGGTCAAGACTTCCATGTCCATTCCTCGTATCTAAAGCTCCACTCGGCCTTCTTCCGGAAGTTTCTCGATTCACCGGAGAAGGAAATCGTTGCTACTTCAAGTGGCTTCATATACGAATGGGTTACCAAGGTGGATGAAGATGGTACTTGGTCTTTAGTTTGGGCTGGCTCTGCTGGGAAGGTAAAAAAGACATCCATAAAATCTAGACCATGTCTAATTGTTCTCTAGTTCGGAACCGTGTCTGGCGTTGGCAAATTCACTAGCGACCAAGACGCGGAGATCTCGGCCTTCACCATTGTCCTCCAGGCGATCTACAACTGGCCATTTGTCATTCGAAGCCCAGCCCAACTCTGTCTCGCCACCAAGCTGGCCGATTACTATTGCACTCTTCCTAGCCTATCGAGGTCTCTTTATGGAGCTTTTGGTAGAAGTCCCGATTTCTGCAATAGTATTCGGGGCAATATCATTGATCTGCTGGAGGTAGCAGTTAAGCTGAGGAATGAGATCTTGTACAGGGAATGTATGACCTTGCTGATGGGACCATGGAATCATCCAAAGTATTTGATGATAAAAGATAAGAAGCTCAAACAGTTAGCAGCTTCAGCACATCACAGCATATGTTCCAAGATCCTCATGATACAGACTTTTGTCATGGAAGAAACCTTGGGTGAGGACCGTGAAGTGCTAAAGGACTTTCGAGAGCAAGAGCTTGACGCAATAACCCAGAACTTGTATAGGAATTCGGACGAAGTTTCTAGCCTATGCTTGCCACTTCTCTATCGACAGCTTACCAATACACACTTTGGACATCATTTCGCGTGGCTTCTCCGCAACCACTTGACTCTCTATCCTGCTGTCAGGGTAGAATGGGGTCCTTTCAGGACAATTGCGAAGCCAGGCGATCGGGATACCTGGTGCGAAGATTACTTTCTATGCCTCGAGATTAAGGATGATGAACTTCCATGGGACAGCAACGAGAAAGATTGGTAAATTACCATTTGGGCAACATGAACTGGTTTCCTGGTTACGACAATTGATATTACACTTCGGTAGTTCAATGCCGAAATTCAGCTAGCGAGGGCCGCGAGATATGGAGATGATATGAAGTTGGCCTAAGAAATATGACTTGGCTTAGTACGGTATATGTAGTGCTCCCAAAACGAGCAATCAAAATAAACTTTCGAGCTGAAACAGTTAAATGACAACTCCCCTCTTCTGTGACCCAGACATAATCCAACTCTATTCAAGTTGCTTGCTTAAATATACAGACTAGCATCAGAAACCGATTGCGAGACATTACTACTTCAGGAACAACCCAGGCAGGCTCCAGGTTCGCGGTGGCTCGGAATGCTGCACTTTTTACCAAAACCTATCTAGGTATTTCAAGATTCCCTATGTATACGAAACAGCTTCACACTCAAAAGTATACTTTAGAGAAACATGGATAATCTCGAGATAGTGGGATCAGATTGCTAACTAAGCTGGGGGAACATCTCTTTATTTTATCAAAGAGTTATGCTAATTACTTGGACAGAAATAAGCGGGTGATGCGGTATTAGGCGCCTCCGTAGTGCTTTTGTTCAAACCGTGTCACTTTTATAGAAAAGTGAGGTGAAGTGGTTCAAGACGAAGGGCGGAGCGGAAGGATAGTGGAGTGGAACCCTAAATGTCTTGGCGTGCCTGGACTCCCCGCTCCACGCTTCCTCGATATCTGTACATCAATCAAACAACTACACTTTATATCCTCAACATACTCGACTATCGGCAGTCTCCTTACGCATTGTGCGCAGCTAACACTTATTACTCATGTACTGGAGGTGTACGGAGGAAGTCAAGACAAATGCTAAGCAAGCTTCTGACCAGACATCCATACATGATGTAATTATATATTCTGTTCCGGATGTATTTACTCGCCCTTCTTATATCTCTTGCGACAAGTTAGATTCATGCTAATATCCAAGCTATTGCCACTTTTCTTTTCGAAACATAACATAACATAGCGCACAATCGGGGCTAGATGTACGGTCTCCGATTCCCTACCTTACTACCTCTTTATTTTCTTGACCTGCTACTACAATTGGCATTCTTCCATTATATATAATATATGTCGTCGGTATGCAGTGCAGTGCTTCGATCAGTGGGAGTTTAGTATATTGTTTTAAATAAGGATTTTTGCAAATAAATATCTAGCTTCTGTGGTCGTAAGTAATCATCTTAAATGAAGTAAATTATCCATCAACTAACAGTAATCCAGCAATGGTTAGGATTCCACCCTTCCAAGGTGGAGGTTCGTGTTCGATTCACGGCAGTTGCACTCCTATTTTTTTTATTTTTTTAAACTTCCTATCCACCTTTCATCTATATTCCCAGCTTGAGGTATGATTATGCGTATAGCTGCTCTTCCCGTTAAGGCAAATCTCAGCTAGTGCGATATCAAAAGTCAGAATAGCCGTTGATGCCTTCCAAAGCAATCGAATATATAAAGCTGTCCCCAAATAGTACCGCGCTATAAGTCTACCAACTGAATTCGGACATCCTATCCCCCTTCACCTGGTCCTGTCAGTGCCAGGTAGACTTCCGGGAACACCCACACAGCGATCTGTTACTCCACCCGTGCCAAACAGCCATTAGAGCCGCGACGTTCTAGAATAGTGGCATTCACAGAATGGATATAAATTCGGTTTAATGAGTTAGCCTGTAGAAGCCAGCCAACGCGTGGCAGACATGGGCTTTTGGATGCCGTAGGTGATGAGATATTCTCAGACTAGAGACGGCCAATCTAGACACCCACAAACAAATCATTTTGAGTCAAAAACCTGGTGTTATTATTATCTTCCTTGTGGCGCATGTTAGGAGACGCAATACATGAGATGTTAATTAGTAAGAGATCTAATGTCCCTCTCATACTCGCCATCTCGGCCAATGACAGGGCGCGCTTGTAGCCTTATTTATATTTATATTTGCTCCGCTCATCTGTCGTAATCGTACAGTCATCACGGACACGGAGGAGGTGGAATCTCCTTATTGTGTACAAGATGTTGGGGGATCCTCGTCAACAAGGTTACTGTTGCCCTTTTTCTTCGATCCGTGCCGTACTCCGTACTCGGTTACCGAGTGCTTTTGACCGGACCGGAAACTCCCGGACGAACCGTGCATCTAGTGTGCGGAGGTACAGTCAGTAGCGGGGATTTCTTGGAAGAATCTGCAAAAACCTTGACCTTGTCCTTGTCCTTGTCGGATGATCGAATCTCTACTGTACTGTACGAGTAAACTTTGTGAAAGGGTCTACTTACTAATTAGTAGACGTTGTTGGTTGACACTGCCGAGTAAGAATCTACCTACTTAGCCGCGCCGTTACTAGTACTACGGAGTATATTGTAGGTCTCACAGTACCGAGTACGGAGAATAGTGGCGCAAGGTACCTACCTACCCTTTAATGCCCGCCCTATAGCCTGAAAATTAGCTCCGTAGGCTTCAAAAGCAGCCTAAAAGACATGGAGTCAGGCAGTTTTACTTCTTGCTTTAGCGCTGGTGAGGCCTCCAACAGGGCCCCGACAGTATAAAAAGGAAGCAAATAATACAGTACAAGCTGTCTTTATTCTCTGGTACTGTCCTGTACGGAGTACCTATAGGTAAATACCTACCGTACCCTACCATGGTCCGTGGGTTGCGAATTCGGTTGATCATCTTTTGCTGAAACATTACGGAGTACATGGCATGGAGCATGGCATGGTCCGTCCCTGTCACTCCACTTTTTCACCGCCTTGCAAAAGGAAAATCATCGTCCGTACGATTAGATTAATTATCATCTGTTTCTTTTATTTTCTTTTTCCCAAGGCGAAGCGAGCAAGACATGTTTTACTTTCCCTTCTCTCCTTCTCTCTTCTTCCCATCCTTTCACAATATACTCAGCATTTTGATCCGGTTCTCTATCAAACGACATAATCGAACCGTTGGACTCTACCTGGCGCACTATACTGTACAGTACTGACCTTGCAGTACTCGGTCCCTTGGGATGGCGGCGGCTCCCTTGAAAGTTCTTGTCATTGGCGGGGGAATTGCAGGACCAGCCCTCGCCTACTGGCTTTCACGGATCAACGCCAACATCACCCTCATCGAACGCTCTCCCCACATCCGAGCATCTGGGCAACAGGTGGATCTCCGTGCGCAGGGCGTACACATGATGAAGAAGATGGGCATCGAGGATGCCATCCAAGCCGCCGCTGTTCCCGAAACCGGCACGCAGCTCATCGACATCAACGGCCGCACCAAGGCCTTCTTTCCCGCCGTCCAGAACGGCACCATGAAGCAGAGTTTCACGTCCGAGTACGAGATCATGCGCGGCGATCTAGTTAATATTCTATACAGTCTTACCCAAAATTGTGAAAACGTTAATCATCTGTTCTACACTACCGTCGATAGCATCACGCAGGATGACGAGAGTGATCCTTACGGCAAGGTCCACGTGAACTTTCAACACGGTTGCCAGGAGGATTTTGATCTTGTCGTGGGAGCTGAAGGGACCGGTTCAAAGACACGCAGGATGATGATGGGTCCAGACGCCCCAGAGCCACGGAAACGGGTTGAAGGACCGGGTAAAGGTTATATTGGATACTTCAGCATCCCCTCGAAACCAGAGGACTCGGACAGGGGAACTTTCTGTCACTTGCCGGGAACCCGCTTGTCTCGTATAATTGCCACGAGAAAGGACTGCCCGGAGCTGACGCGCATATACATGCTTATGTACGGGACAGACGACGCCCTGGAGGAGGCATATAAATCTGGAGATCTAGCACGGCTGAAGAAAGCTTGGGCCGATATATACCAGGACGGCGGATGGCAATGCGATCGATTCATGGAAGCACTACGACACGCCCCGGAGGCGGACGACCTGTACTGCACGCCACTCGAAGAGGTCCATCTTCCCAAGGGATCCTGGTCGAAAGGCCGAGTGGTTCTAGTCGGTGATTCTGCCCATACCAAAACACCTGAAGGCTTCGGGACGACGTGGGGCCTAATAGGGCCCTATATACTGGCCGGGGAGATTGCGGCCCTCTACGAGACAGCCCGGTGGTCGCCGTCCGCAGCTGTGATACAAGGGGCGAAGAACTACGAGGAAACGTTCCGACCTGTAGTTACAGCGAGACATGGGAGTAGATCCTGGATCGAGTATGTAACACTTCCTACATCGCGTCTGGGAACCCGTCTATTGCACACGTTTGCAGGAGTAGCAGCGCACTTGCGATTTGACCAAGGGTGTGGTTTAGATAGGAGGACGTCAAGATGGAAGCTTCCACACTATCCCGAGCTAGAAGACGAGCTGGAAAAAGTCTGCTCGACGGCAGCGTCCAGCTTTCCAGACTCGTACTACTATCCCGAGCTGGAAAAGTTTAGATCGGAAAGTACGAGTAATTGGACTTGGTAGATAAGCAGCTAGCTATTTTGGCAGATTTTGCTCTTGTATATCATTTACTCTACTTTCTGTTTGATGCCCACTCAGCTCTACCATGGATGTGATCTGCCCCAGTGTGTCGTCTGATGAATTCCGGGCCCACTTTTGCGGGAACACCGTCTACGGAGGGAGGTAGATGGTATCGCGGACTCTTCTTCGGTACCGGCCTAGAAGGAAGGGGGTTTCTCTCTAGGATTTTAACATCAGATCGCAGACTCCTCGCACCACCCTCTCGCCACTTCTCTACGGAGGTGTTACTTTGAAACACTTTACCTCAATGCATTAACACTTCCCTTTAAACCCCGGCATATGTAACACCAGATGTTTTTCGCTAAGGTGCACCGCGCGACATCAGATCGTCCCGAAGCTCTGGCCTTGGACTGTTCTTGGCAGCTTGTTTCAATTTAAATCTGCATAAAGACATACATATAGCTAGTATGATGTGAAGTTATTCCGTTTTAATTAATGACAACGCCCTATAAGCTTCCAACAGTCTACCTAATCATGTTGCTAGTGGGTAAAGAAACAACCCCGGTTCACCCCCTGAAGCGTCGCTAAATATAGCCCCCACGCCCCCTTTACCCCGCATTTTGGTCTTACCGTATTAATTGCGATAGTGCCCCAGCCCCCTTAATATTACCCTAGGTCCAAAGCTATTACTTGTATAGCACTAGTATTATAAGCCCAGGACTTATAATACTATTGCCCTAACGCTTATTATACCGGATCAGTAAAGGCGGCATTCACTATAGTTGACTTTTAATATCCCACCCAGCGTGGCACATTATAATCTAGTGCTGCTTAGAGCCCCAGGGGCACTATCCCAGCTTATACTGTAGGAAGGATTACAAGTAAGTGCCTATATAATCTTTCCCAGTTAATAAGACAGGAAAATCAACCGCCTCTGCATGCAGCACTAACTCTTCCTTATGACCATCAACTATTGCTTTAAAGGGAGTTGAAACCATTCTTCAACTAGGTACAAAAACCACTTACCTTCCTTCCCACTTTACTCTCTTTTCCCTTTCTCTCCTATCTTAATCTCCTCTCCTCTGTCTCCCTCCCTTACTTTACACACCTCTAAATAATTCCTCCACCCCTCCCTTTCCCGCCTCTCTCTCCGTCTATAGTACCCCCTCCCACTTCACTCACTCACTTATATCACACTAGCCCAATATACACCCTCCACCCCAAATCTCACAATCTCACAAACCACCGCCTTTTCTTTCCATCCTTCCCACCCCAACATACAGCCCCCCAACTCTTCTTCACATCACGGCTATCAAAGACCCCCTCAGAATCTACAGAATCCCAAACACTCCCCACCTCGTTCATCATTATCTATTTCTTTCCCTTCCCCTGGCATATCGCCGAAAATGCACAAGAATGAACAAATCAACAACACCCGTAGATTTTATCACCTCCATCTAGTGCATGATAAACCAGATCAGCCTGATCAGTAACTATATGAATGCAGACTATTACTATCTGATGCTTTGTAGTAAGAAGTTTAAGAAACCCCCGGGAAAGTGAAAACGTTTAGTCAATAGCCAGCGACAACACATGTCCAAATACAGATAGTATTTTACGAATGATGCAATGAATTGGACACTCGCTCGTCTCTTTATCATCTACGTGCTTTTAGGCGAATATTGAAGATACTTTGGATCGAGAGTCAAGTTAGTAACTTATATTTGTCTCTGGATTATGCACCGATTGCCCACGCAAGAGGCCCCGTGTTTTATTACCCGTTCTACTGGGCTTGAGTAGAGGACAATAACGCACAAGAAGAAAGCGTGACTCTACTTTTTGTTCGGTCAAGTCCATGTCACTAGTAATCAAAACGCCACTGGCTGAGAAGAATCTCACATAAATTGGTATCAAAGCTCTCCCTCTCACTCTAAAGTACAAGTACATTATGTGCAAGAAGTACACGCATGCTTTCTTTTAATTCCCTCGCTGGCCCCGAGTCGCAATATATACGCGCGCATGAGAAGCCCTCATGTGTCCGTCGCCAAAAACGCCAGCAAATGCCGAAGATCTGTTTCCTTCTTTCCAAGACTGATTCCAATTTTTCATCACCGAAAAGACCGTTGTATCTTCCTTCTGAGCTGGTTCACTGCGTCCTGGTCCCTGGATTGAAGATCGTTGCTTAGGAGACCTAATAATTCGCTCATTTCTTGCGCATTTTCATCACTGCCGTATAATCTCGTGTTCGTCCGCACGCACTCCTCGTACCACTGGTCGCAGATGTAAACAATGTGTTCAGCGAGGACTTTCCTACGACTCGCCACATTGAACGGTGGGCTATTGCTGTACCAAACGCTTTGCAGGGTAGCGATGATAGTCTCAAAGGGGAAACCGACTTCGATGAAGAGATCTGGAACCCAGTTGCGAGAACTAGCATTGTGTTGGAATTCGCAAGCGTATTTTTCAATCATAGGAATTAAAACAGTAGGATTGAAGGTGCTTTCAGAATGGTTGAGCCGGTCTGCCATGTCTTTGAAGAGCGTGATAACTGCTTCGTAGGGTTTTTGACCAGCGTCCGGGTCACTGTCGACTTTGACATGCGTACTCGAGATGAGTTGCTCCCAGGTTGCCTTGACGTCGGCGTCGTTACGGTGGTCGGCACATTCGTAAATCATCAAGCATATGTCAAAATAGCTGGCTTGGTCTGCGAAGTCATTATACAGCTGCGAAAAGCATTAGAAACGATACATAAACCGGATAGAATAATACTTACATCAGACAATTCCAAGACCCGGCCATTGAGGGCTTGAACGACAACCGGTTTCCGCTCATCGGGTACTCTCGAATCAACCCGAAGTCGGTTCAGCAACTCATCTTGAATATTGGCAACTTCAAGGAGCTCAGTAACTTCATAAAGCAGAACTTGACGTGCTTGTCTTCCAATACCAGGACTTGACGCCTGGGCATTTGCTTTGGCTCTGCTCAGGTACTCGATTCGCGTCCGGAGGATAATACTGAAATCACTCTTTGCCAGATCAAGTTGAACTGCTGCAGCTTCATAGAAGCGCTCTCGGTGGACGTAAAACTTCCAAAGAAGATCCGCTTTCTCCACACTTGTAACGGCTGATCGAGTCAAGAAGTGTACTACAAAAGGCGAGTCTGTGGATAAGAGCCGATCGACCCATCCTTGGTGTAAATACCACTCGTACAGATCATACTGGAATAACTCGTCCTCGGATTCATTGACCACGCTGTAAGCTTCTGTGCGCTTCGTAAAGATGAGGGTCGCCCGACCATCAACTGTGTTCGGTTCCAACGCAGCAGCATCATCAACTGCAACTAATATATGGTGGACAAGCTCATAACATTTCCTTCTGAAATTGTATGCTGGGATCCGGTTATCACCCTCGGGCTTGTTT
Source organism: Lachnellula cervina (assembly GCA_007825325.1). Lineage (NCBI taxonomy): Eukaryota > Fungi > Ascomycota > Leotiomycetes > Helotiales > Lachnaceae > Lachnellula > Lachnellula cervina. Next base: position 8,955 of record QGMG01000383.1, on the reverse strand, counting down.
TCATTGACCCAAGCTAGAGCAGAATTCCCACGATCAGATTCGCGAGCGACTAGAAGAGCCAGACTGATTGCACCTGCATAGAAGTGGAGAGCAGCAAATTGTTCCGTGGCGCTCTGAAGATTTTCATATGAAAGCGCACCTGCGACTTGCGTAAAGAGACGAAGACTTTCGTTGAGAAGATTCCTGGTCATATCCTTGCTCACTCCAGCTTCGGAAGCCTTCTTGAGCTGTTCTTGGGCTTTGAAAATGATGACATCGTCAGCACTGCAGAAACTGCCACAGCGTCTTCGCAAAGCATCAGCAACAGTGTCGACGTTCGACCCATTGGCGATGTTTCGGTTGACGATAGCCTTGACGAGAACTTTAGCAAGGTCTTTACCTTGATCCGTGGCGAAGAGAAGCTCGAAGGTAAGGTCCCGAAGGCGTTGTTTTACAGCGTCGTCGAGGGTACTCCATATTTGGTCCACTCTCTCCTCGAATAGCATTTGGACGAAGGAAATCCCCTCGATGATACTGTGGTTTAGTTTTTGTAGCGAATACAGCGCTTGATGCTCGCCTTGAAGGGCGATTTGTTCCTGCTGACTGGCAACATGCTGAAGGCTTTCGGGTCCAGCAAGACCTTCGATGAAAGAGCTATTCTCTTCCAAAAATTGTTGCAGTCGCGTTAGATTGTCTTGGATGCTAGTCAGCTTTTCCCCCTGGACCGTGGATTTGATGGAAACGGCTCCATTCTGTGGGATATCCTCCTTGATTACTGATGTTTTCCACAGCGAGCGAATAAGTCGTCCCATATACAATGCTAAGCCTTCGTGTCGTGCCGAGGGTCGTACATTATCAGCAGCATTTGCAATGCCCTCGGACACCACGTTCTCATTGAGCGATGCTCGTCCTCCAAATTCGACGAAGGCTTTCCGTGCAAGTTTTAAAGTTTCGGGGTCGCTGATTCTAGCGACTCGCAGATCCCCAGGAGTGACATCGTTTCCTTGGCCACAAGCAACAGCCAAAGCAGTGGCCGTAGTTTCGGCTCGGCCATATTTGCGAAGGAACTTTTTCATCTCATTCTCCAAACCTTCATCACCGCCACCATTACGAATTGCAGCAGCAAAAATATCAACCAGCCGTCTCCGTCGGATCACGTGAATTCCGGTATTTGTTAATATCGCAATCTCCGTTGGCATTTCGTCATATTGCATAGCAAGCTCATTTCCAAATCCAAGAGGTTGATTCGAAGCAGCAAAGGATGGCGTTGATAACCCGACTGCCTCGACACGGCTGTTCAAAGATAGCCAACAGCCTTGCTCGTGATATTTTGAAGCTTGAGCTGTGAGAGCTCGTGCTTCCGTCGCTATTCTACCGGTATCGGGCGCGGAAACGAAGAGTGTATCACGGCCAACCTGTTCCGCCTTAGAAACAAAGCAGAGAAAGAACCCAGGTGGAAATCGGAAGCCCAGACGGGAGAAGGCCAAGGCTATTGATGAGGTGTCGGTAGCCGGCTCAGCACCTTGGTATGAAAGATTGCTATTGCTTGGTTTTGGCTCGATCTGGGGAGGGAATTTAATGTGCTGAACCTGCATGCTTTGAGGTGCTCCCTGTCCACTGAGATATCCATATCCTCGGGTTGCGCTCAGAAATAGTCGACATCCGGTTGTAGTGGTGGCCATGATATGAAGCTTAGAGCCCTCTTTGGCTGAAATAGGACTGATCGAGACGATTCTCAGCTGATTCGTGAGAAGAACAGACGTGGAAATCATGTGACTGATATCTCTCAAACATTCGAGTCGCCTTTTCTCGATCACTTGCTGAAGGGTCGTTGGCGAATCCATGTGGAATGTGCGGATGGAGGATTCGGATGAAAGGGTGTATACGAGCCGTCTGGAATCGTCAACGACCATTTGGACGACATGCTCGTTGGATTTGTTCCCCCATATTGTAGGCATAATCGATTGGTAGCCAGGGCTTGTATGGTTGACTTTCCCACAACGGCTTGCGAACCACTTCTCCTCCTGCTGATACGTGAGCTCGTAGATATCATTGTCGGCCTCCCCAGCAAAAAATATGCGCCCAGTCTCGGCCGACCCCTCGATGACCTGAACATTGATCCCCCGAATAGAAAGCGACATCTTAGTCTGGTATAAAGAGACTGTCCAGACGCCAGGGCCCTCGAGGTTTGCCGCAACTCCAAGCAAGATGATATCCGCCGTTGTCGCAACTACTAAAACATGTGTAATGGTCGATACGAAGACGCCCTTCCTCGGCTTAACAAGCTTGACAGCCGTAATATTATGTATCTGCTCCTCAAATCCAATAATCTCAGGGTTGGGCGCGGTGTAGTCCCAAAGGTATAGTGCATTGTCAATGGAGACCCATGCATGGTTGAGGTCCGCAAATAGCCCCATCATCGTCGAAACTTCCGCATGATTGTATTGCTCGAAAATGCGGTCTGGTATGTCATACATTTTTGTTCTTTGAAATGGCGCCCAAGCTGCTTCACTAACACCGTTGGGAAGGTCATAATCGGAAGAGATGCCCTCTGCGACTCAATTAGCTTGGGCCGACTGGTTATTAGGGCTCTACTTGCGTCTAACATAGCTATCAAGATCTGGGAAGCTTGCCTCCCGCTGTAATACCTCATTTATAGTCCTGGCAGCTCGTTGAATGGGCTGTAAAGAATGCGATTTCGATGGGGCAGGCGGCTGCAGGCCATCCTGGGGGTTCGAAGGAGTCCGTTGCAAACCACCAGTAGTGAAGACCGGCTGTCGAGGGGGTGGGAATCTCGATGCAGCGGGTGTATTAAAGAATGCGCCTGGTAGAGGTCTTTGAGGCGTCTGCAGCACGGGATAAGACATTTCGTCGAGAGCGCTGCGGCTGGGGGAGGCTTTGCTGCGTCGTTCCAGGCGCTACCGGTGATATTTTGGTCAGAAGAAGGACATGAGGAGCTATTAAAACACTATGGAGGTTGGAGGAGTGCGCGACAGCGAAATTGGGCGACGTTCGTGGAGTTGGAGGTGAGGTAAACACTTGGAAGCTCTTGATCAACGCGTCTGCTTCGAGGCGCATCCAGAAATATTTCCCAGCCTCCCGCACGTGACGCAATAATAACAAGCAAAGATATTGTTACTTTGAGACAGTACGGTACGTTGTATTTTTTCATAGTTTGGGTGAATTTTAGTAAAGGTGAAATCCTGTAACCCTCGTTGTCAATACTAGCTTTTGTTTTCATTGTTAGTTTAAATCACCGCAAAAAGTGTTCTGGACCGCTCTTGCTGCTGCTTTCAAGCGACCCTATCTCCAGCCTTGGAAGTGAGGAAGCACCAAATCGAAACATTCAGCACTTGAAGTCTTATAAATCTATAGTATTATTGATTATTTGCTTCTCGGAGCATCCATGCTAGCACTGCTAATGGCAATATGTATACGTGTAGATGCGACCATAGCTAGCCCAGGTAGCTTCATCCATCATCCTTTACCACAGAGTCATTAGTAGAGTCTCACGTCCTCCCAATGCCTCTTTGATCCTGTCGTAAGTTTGGCTATCATAGCCCCGTAGTCCCAAAGTCCCAGATCCCTCTCAAACCTTTTTCGCCTCCCTCTCTGCCTTCTTCAAAGCTCTCTTCCTAATCTTCTCATGCTCCCCCCGGTTAAACTGCAGCCCAAGCCCGCTTCCAATACCAAGTGTATTCTCCAACCACCACTGCATCAAACCATGGGTCCACCATGGGGAGCTCGTATAAGCCATATTCTGCGCACCTCCACTTCGTCCAATTTTCCCCAACGTCGCCCGGACAAACTGCCTTGGGTTGGGAATCATGGCGCTCGACCTGCGGATCTTGCTCATAGCAGTAGTAACCAGATAGCTCAGTGCCAGCTCAACATCCACACCACTGCCCTTCAACTCGCCTCCTAGGGCCGTCGACCAATGTTGCAGGAATGCTTTACTGCCAGAATAGGTAGCAAGCAGCGGGATAGGCATCCAGCCACCGAATGAGCCCATTGTGAGAATCAGGCCCTTCTTCCTCTTCACCAGGCCAGGAGCGACAATCTGTGTGACTTTCAACGTAGCAAGGCAATTGATGCCAATGATGTCCCTTATCTCCTCTTTGGGTGTCTCTATGAATGGTATGGGGATACTGTGACTTAATCCAACATTGTTGATCAGGATGCCCACATCAAGGTCATTGACGAGCGCCTGCAGGGCCGCATAATCCTTCTCGTCGTCTTTGGCGAAATCCATTGCCAGCACTTTGACCTTGACTGCTGAGCCCGCATATTTGTGTTCGATTTCCTGGCGAAGGGTATCGAGTTTTGATTGCGTGCGGGAGACGAGTAGAAGGTTGAAGCCCTTCTGCGCAAGTTGGATGGCATATTCCTTGCCAATTCCGTCCGAGGCGCCAGTAATGACAGCCCAGGTGCCCTTTTTGCCGTATGCTCGAAGCTGTAAGGCCAATTAGCAATGCAGAGGAATTCTGGCTGTTGGGGTACTGACATTTTTTCCGCTGAGCACGAATAGGCTTAGGAGAAGGCGGATATAGCTGACTACTTTTCTGGAGATAGAGAGTAACCCAATGACTGCGAAACCTAGTGTAAGCACCTTTACCAACGGGGCGTTGAAATCCATGCTGTTGAAATCCATGCTGTGGATATCAAGTATTGTATTGTTTTCGAAGGTCGTCGGAGTGAAATTGGTTGGGATGGGACCTTTTTACAAAATAGTTAGCTCATGCGTGCTTTCCAATCGCGTGAATCCGGTGAGACGCGATCCTGGAGATCTGCGTCAATACACAATACGCCGTACTTCCTTTAAAAGTACAACGGTTAATTTTTTTAATCACTTCCAATATTTGCCAGATCAATCAATTAGAGCCTCAATTTGCAAACATGGATTCAGCTCTCTCGCTCCTAACATCCTACCTTCCACAACATGAAGGCCTCCTCCCAAAATGGCTTCTCTTCGTAAGTTCCACCCCCTATTCTCTCAACCCCATACTAACAGCTACAGGTCTCAGTCATCTCAGTCGGAAACTCCATTCAGGCATACCTCACTACTGCCTACTCAGCACAGGTTTATCTCGGCCCTGTAAATTCCTCGAAACCAGCCACCGCATACGATCCCGCACCCAATAGCCCCGTCACGCCACTGTCCTCGAGGACGTTCGGAACCTGGACTCTGATTCAGTCATTGGTTAGACTATATGCCGCGTACTATATCGACATTGCGCCAATCTACCAGATGGCTTTCCTGACATACCTTGTGGCGTGGGGCCATTTTGTGAGCGAGTGGCAGGTGTTTGGCACGGCAAGGTTGGGCAAGGGATTGCTTGGGCCGTTAGTTGTGAGTACAGCTAGTTTGGTGTGGATGTTCGTGCAATGGGGGTTCTACGTTAAGTAATGGGAAGATGATTGCGTTGGAGAGCGTAAAGAGAGAAACCCAGGCTAAGCGTTGGGTGCTGAAGGGGGATGACTGGAAGATATGTAATTGCTAATCTCTATACCCACTATATAAAACTGTTTATATTCAGAGTACAAAACAACAACAAGGATCACAAAAGCTTTCTATACAAAGTCCCACCACAGTCTCTCAACTTCGCCGCCGCCTGCTCGGGCGTGATATCCCTCTGCGGTTCAGCCATTAACTCATAACCCACCAAAAACTTCCGCACCGTTGCACTCCGCAATAGCGGGGGGTAGAAATGCATATGGAAATGGGAGGCCTCGATTTGCTCTTCTGAGCCTTCAAGAGGTGCCTGATGGATTCCGGAACCTATTTCCAATATTTAGCTCCGAACCAAGGAAGAACTTGAGGACTTACTGTAGGGGAAGCTCGTCTCAAACAGATTGTCATATCTTCTTGTAACCTCCGCAATCGCCTCCGCGAAATCCAACTTTTCCTGGTCATCCAAATCTACCAGCGCCCGCTTGTGCTTCTTGCTGAGAATCATGACTTCGAATGGCCAGGTTGCCCACCATGGGCATACTACCAAGAAGGTAGAGTTTTGGAACACAACCCGCTCTTCCTTCTCCTGCTCCAACTTTGCGTAGTCTTCGAGCATGTGACTACCACTATGCTCTTTGCGATACTTCTTCAATTGCTCGAGCTCTTGCGCTGGTTCATCGGGAAGGCCTGTGGTGGTCCATATTTGGCCATGTGGATGCGGGTTCGAACAGCCCATTGCCGCACCTTTGTTCTCGAATATCTGCATCCATGTGTACTGTGCGTTTGGAGCAGTGATTTTGAGCCCTGTTGGGGCAAGTTTCGTAGGCTGGGCAACTGCTGCAAGTGGAGATTTTGGGGATAGATGAGCAGTGTAGATTTGGGTCCATGCCTGAATGACAGGCAGAATTTCGGAGGGAGTGAGGTCGGCGAGCGTGAGGTTATGGGAGGGCGAGAAGGTTAGGACGTAGCATTTTCCCATCACTGATTCTGCGCGCAGGAGGAGGCTGGAAAGGTCTAAAGAAGGTTAGCGGCCGGATAGAAATTCGGGGACTGCACAACCTTGGGGGCTCTCTTCCTGCTTGTATTCGGCCTGCTCTTCCTTTACGGCGCTGTAATCATTGACAAACACAAACGTCTTGGTATATTTGGGATTGGAATCGCCTTGAGCGCGTTTGTTTCCAGGACATAGGTAGCACTTGGAGAACGATCAGGAGATATTTCATTTCAGTGGACTTCTGTCGCATACAGATGGATCGTACTCAGGAAGTGTAGACTGCGAAGCAGCCTCTTGCTGACCTCTGCAATGCAACAATAATAAGTATATTTCTGGGGGGAGGAGGGGAAGGACGGTAAAGCTTACTGCCATGGTCTTTTCGTACGATGCGGGGAGACGAGGAGCCAAGTACCCCGCAATGGATTGTATCGCCGGTGGGAAATATCGTCGAGAATCTTGTCTGGCATTGTGTTGTATTGTGTACTTTCTGGGAGAGTAGGGGCAATAACTAGAGATCGAAGTATTGTATGAAAGAATTGTCCGACGGGAATCAACGCTTACTGTACTGTACTGTAGAAGTTTGTAATTCAGGAACTGCCGTCCACGTCCACCAACACAACGTTGAACGTGGGGTCGGCCCTTCTTTTTTGCTCGGGTGAAAAGGCACCGCAACCGCCACTACAAGTACTCCATTCACTCATCTCAGTATTAACAAAAACTTCATTGATATAGGCGTGCCAATGGCCTAAATTAACATGTCTTAGTCCTAAAAGCCCTCTTCTCACAGATGTCTTTGCTGCAAGTACTTTATTGTTCTATATTGTAGACATCGCGTGTTGCTGTTTCTTTACTCTTTCCCAAAATACCATGCTATGTGAAGAGTCACTACAGGCAAAGAAGCCTGCCTATATAAATACCTTGATTTTAGCTCTCGTATTCAATGCTCAATCCCATCCTAATAAGCGTGTAGCTTAAACTAGCTTTGGTTCTATCAAGTGCATTCAAGATCTCAGTCCTCCTTAGTTCTCGTCTGCTCCTGCTCTCCAGCCTCTTGTTCTGCAAATACTGTGTCCATTCATTCATTCATTGCTCGGGTGATTAGTAATGGGAAACGTGCCATTTACGGAGCAGTCAGTTGCAAGTGTACAACTTTCCTTGCTAAATCAAATTAAATGAAGAAGTTCAACCACAACCTCTTCGCCACGACAATTGCCACAACATCCCAACGACAACAGCAGTGTCTAAACCAGGGTACGAGGTTGGTGTGAGTATCTTCTTAACTACCTTACTCCTCGTATTAGATTCTAATCTGCTCTTCAAGTCTTCAACATGACTGCCCCAAACACACATCGGCCACAGTTGACTTCCCACAATTTCCGAAACTCCCCATCGAACTTCGCCAGAAAATTTGGCTCTGTACCCTGACACCGCGGACTGTTGGAATCAGATGCTTTTTCCCTGAGAACACAAGCGGGATGGAACATGTGCCCCAGGGTATGCACGACGATGTATCATTATGGAGGTTGAACTTTTCCAGCACCGCCGTGCTTCCGACAGCCTTCCCTGTCTGTAACTCATCTCGCAGTGCGGTCATACCATTCTATCCACTTTGCTTTGCCAGCAGAACGCCTGGAGCTAGCACTCATTTCAACTTTGAACTCGACACACTCTACATAGGCGACATAACTTCTGAATTACTGTTCCGCTTCTTTGATGGAATGTCATTAAATGAACGTCAAACGCCCCGTCGTCTTTCCCTTTGCGAAACACTCGGTTTCTGCGGGTGGGCGGATGAGGAGGGGTTGTCAGTAACGGATATTATGGAATGTTACCACCTCAAAGAAGTCGATGGTGACGAAGTTTGCGATAAAAGGCTGCAGCTAAAGACTTGGGCTACCTTTCGTGATTATCTGGACAGGTTCACTTGTCTAAAAGAGTTTATTTTGGTACAGAATATCTATTACAAGCTGGGCTACGCTAAGGGTCGTTACGAGCTCTATCATCTCATCCCCAACTCCTTCAAACGTGGATACTATCCCTCGGCGGAAAACCAGGTCACGTTCTTCGATGAATTTCCAGATGAGCTGTTGGCCAAGCCGGAGCTTAGGATCTTTGTTAAGCCAGAGAAAAAGTTGGTATGGTATTGGGATGGCTTTGAAAGCTTTGCTGGGAGGAAAGTCAATATCGTCTATGGATCGAATAGAGGTCTTCTTGCAGAATAACTGTGGTCATCATGGGCACAGATTGATCTTGTACATAGTACAGACGAAACTCATAGAGGGGCCTACGCATATTGACGAGCTGGCACTCTGTGTATCAGAGGCACAATATACAAAATCGTGTTCTCTCAGTCAGCAAATCCCCTCACTATCCCGTCTTCTCGTCTCAAATGCCCTATCAAACAGCCCTGTCATTTTATCCAGATCCCCACGAAGCGCTTCTCCGGATTGACCTTCTTCAGCTTAGTGACCTAACCCTGGCAGTCAACCACAAAATTAATATATATATATATATATTATTGCTTCCTTCT
>QGMG01000382.1:0-32160 GCA_007825325.1 Lachnellula cervina | reverse complement strand
GGAGGGGGGTGCCGTGGTGGCCGAATGGGAGTTCGGTTATGGGGCCGAGGCATACGGCTGTCTCTGTCGCTGTGGCTGTATCTACGCCGAATGCGGTGTCGAGGGCGATGTCGTATGCTGGGCTTTCGGGGCGTCCTTGTGCACGTGCATGGCGGTCTGCGATGTCGATGGCTTTGGCGCGCAAGGCCCAGATGTTTTTGCTTTCGTCGAGGAATAGGACCCAGTGGGATTGTTGTCTGATGGCGGCGTTGGTTGGTGATACGTGTAATCTGCCGAGTGCGAATGCACGTCGACGAGTGGGATCTCGATCTTGTGCTGCTGGTGTCTCGATGTCACCAGGTTTGAATTTCAAGCTGAGGTCTTTCAGAAGCTCGTGCACTGATCCTTCTGGTCGAATATCTGCGGAGTTCAGGGAGTTCGGGCCTAGTGGCTCGGGCTCGAGGGAGTATTGGGTTTGTGCGGATGTTCCGAGTGGGATTCTGGGGTCGTGATGGGAAGAAGAGACGATGAGGTCGGTTAGGGCTCTGGCTGTTACGGGTGTTGCGTGTTGGAAGTCGAATGAGAGGAGGGCGGAGAGAAGGGCGGATACGAATGGAGGCTGGGGGGAAGTTGCTTGGGATGATGCGGGGAGTAGTCATTTTTCGCGGAGTTCTATGGCGGGTTTTCTGACTTGGGTTGGTGGGGATGGCGGGGATATGTTTTGGATTGGGTGGTAGGTCGGGGACAGGACGGGGTGGTAGACAGCTGCTGGGTTTTGAAGGATTATTATTCATTTTAAAGAATTGTTATTCAATTTGACCTTGTGCTTAAATTCATATCATATTAAATTCACAAGTCACAGAGGACTGTTATGCGTAGGTAGCTCTTGCGTAAGACTACATAGTAATACTTAGTTCTAACTCTATTAAACATCTAAGTCACTACTACTTATTAATAGTTTATTAGCAAATAGATACTAAGTGAAGAATATACTATTAGAGAGTAGTAATAGTTTGCTTACGCGCCTTGTAAAGCCTGCAATGCCTCTAAAGTACGGAGTAGAAGCGTTATATCTTAGTGAACAGCACCGAGAAAGGCTTAAAATAACTAACCAGTCATTTAATCTTGACACGTGGGAAGTCTAGAATTACTATAAGCTTACATGCTCTACTTTTCCGTGTAGTTGTATTCTGATTGTAGTAGTCTTTTGGCAGCTTTTTCTTCATCCTAAAGCAGTGCAATGCCTTCTATCGATGCTTTATTCTCTAACTTACCATGGCCAATGGCTTTACCTCTGGCCATTGGGTCAATAGTACTATTGATACTGCTTTTCCGGTCACCAAATAGCAAAGGACCTCCCCAGCTCCATGATACCATCCCCTGTATTACCAACACAATTCAATACCTGACTGATGCTGGAACTTTTATGGATCGAGCGAAGCAAGTAGTTCTATCCACCACTATAAATATATTGTGTAATAACCAAAAATTCTCGTAGTGAAATGCTAAATTATACGAAGAGTAATATTATCAAGTTCAATGTCGGGCTCCGATCTGCCTACATAGTGACTGGTACAAAGAATGTACAAAGAGTGTTTGGATCGCCAAACAATCTTGACGGAAACTTTCTTCAACTGATATTAATGGAAAAGCACTGGGACATGTCTAAGGAGGAAATCAGCAAATTCGCCAATGACGCATCTGGCAGGCAAAAGACTGCGGCACCGGGAGCTGAGAACACTCCCGACGACCAGCGTTATTGGCTTCAGCATGATCGCCTGTTTGCTGAATATCTTACAAAACGAGAGTACTCTGATGCCCTTGCCGTGTCGTTTTGCAACTTCTTTTCGGATCGACTGGACAAGCAGAGCAAGGGAAAATGGGCCACGGTTCAGCTCTTCGATATGCTCAAAGTCAACATGGCCGAGAGTGCGATAGCTACATTGTTTGGCTCTGAAATCATCGACTTGAACCCGGGATTCGTCAAAGCCTACTGGGAATTTGATGACATCGCAGGTCCACTCGTTTGGGGTCTGCCGAATATCTTCCAACGCAAATCCATCCGAATCAGAGACAAGCTACATAGATGACAAGAAAGCATATCGATTCGGCTTGGGAAATTTTCGATTGGAACGGCCCAAATTCCGAGTCGAGATGGGAACCTCATTTTGGCTCAAGATTATCCCGCGAGACTTCAAAATCGCTCCGACAGGGTGGGTTTTCAAACCACGCTGCAGCAGGACACACTTTGACTTCACTTTTTGGGTTGGTACAAGACTGCATAACCTTCAGTCTTACCTACTAAGAAATGTCATAGACTCAATGGAAATACAGTTCCCATCACCACATGGGCAATGATAGAATTGATCAAAGACCCCGCACTTTTCAAGGCGGTACGCGAGGAGTCACAGCAGGCCTACGAAGTAGACCCCCAAACTAAAGAACGCCGCATCAATGCCCAAAAGCTCATCAACGGGCCACTCATGCAATCTCTATACGTGGAGATTATGCGTATCCATGTATCCTTCAACGTTACCCGCGAAGTGAAGCAACCTCTCGAAGTAGATGGATATCACATTGAGAAGGGAGCACTACTCCAGACGTGCTCGCAAATTGCTCATTTTGAGGAAGCTGTCTGGGGTACCGACGAACACCCTGCTTCTGAGTTTTGGGCCTGGAGAAATGTCAAGTATGTGGAAGTTGTAGATGAATCTACTGGGAAAACTACCCTGCAGCCACAGTTCTCCATGCAGGGTCGACCAAGCTCCTTCTTTCCATACGGTATGTTCAATGCTACTCTTTCGAGAACCGATATCCATCATCTCGATATTTTGATTACATTCTGATTTTCGTGTGTGTTTGCTAACCATGCTCGCAATTTAGGTGGCGGATATATAATGTGTCCTGGCCGTCACTTTGCAAAACAGGAGATCCTACTTGCTATCGCTATAATAGTCAACAAGTTCGACATTGAGTTTATTGAATGGACTAAGCCTGATGGTACTGTGTCTGAAAGGGAAGCTCAGGACGATAGAAGATTTGCTGGATTCATTGCTATGGCTCCTGACCGAGATATGAAGATTCGCTGGAAAAGACTTGATTGGAGGAATCTAATAAATATAGAATGAAAAGCTCTTCAGAGAATTGTTTGACAGAACTTGAAGCATTTTTTGCAGCTATTCGTTTTTAATTGAAATAGAAAGGATGTTCAGATAACAAGGTGGTTGTGTTTGAACATTACAAGTAGCTTGTTGTTAGCAGTTGAAGCCGCTGTTTTTTCGCGCCCACGTGAAATTCATCATGACATGACAGGTCTCGACGGTGCTGATCTTTCAAACCACTCCGTCACTCTACTGTACTCTATTCTCCCCACCACGAATTCGGATCGAAAAGACGATAACAAGTTGGATTAAATTGCACTTGTTCTTGCGGCTCTTTGAAGGATTGCAGATATAGATAATTGACGGACTCGACCCAAGCTTACCTATTTACGTATCGTGGGTCGGCTGGCGCCTTATCTCGGCCTACAACATTTTGTCGATGGGCTTGAGTTTGATGGGACGACATCTTCACATGCTCAAACTCTACGACGATATCCCACAAACGCGATTCCTGGGCTGAAAGATAGGCAGCACTTGAGTCAAATTGTCTGCAGCCATCTGCGGCATCAGAGCGACACGAGCTGTCGAGGATTCTGCTACTGCGAGATGAATTCGTCACCAGTCAATTGAACAACGATTATCAACAACTGCGTGTCCGGCGGATATATATTTACTTCGACAACGGGGACAGAGGGTTTGCTTGTACTCCATTAGTCTGTTGGTGGGAAAATGTTTTCCTATCTGCGGCCTCACAAACGTGGATCAACGCCATCCTCCCCCGCGGAACAGCCACATTCCTCCTTCGAACCGCCCTTGCGCCCTGACGACCATGGGCACCCTCAACGATGGCAAGATGCCGCTTCCCCAGAATCTACAACTACAATATCCCCACCATTCCTCCCTCCCATTCAGCGCGTATCGACCGCCGGGCACGAGCAAGAGCTGCTCGGTGATCCCAGATTGAGAGCCTACGAAAGGGATCCGAGGGCACACAATTGGGACAATTTCCAAGGGAACACACGTTCGCGAGATACGTTCACACACAACAATCACCAGAGAATACCGTTCGGAGGACAACAGCGACCAGAGTCGGCAGGAAATGCTGCTCCGTCAAATCATACGGCCTCGCAATATGGAAGAGCACCAACAGGGATGAACCACGAATTCATCTCCAGCCAGAAGTCCCCAGAGTCAGCCCATAATTTTGTCACATCTGCGGATATACAAGAGCGAGGGAGGGAAACTGGCAGGCGACCGACAGGCGCAAGGCTCCCAACTCCTCCGCCTACGGCTGCGAACACCATATCGAGATTCGAGCCGGCGCAACAGAAATCGGGAAAGACAAGATTAAATCTGCTCAATCCAATGTCACTGCTTGCTCGGAGGAGGACGTCAAACATAGTGCCACAACTTTCTGCAGAAGCTCTAGCTGCGGATAGAGCAAGGAACACCCAAAATTTTGATCCCCGGATAAAAGGCACAGTTGTTCACGATTTCAGCGCCCCGCGAGGACCGAGACGAAATGTATCATACAATGATGTACGGGCAGAAGAAGTTGGCATTTCTAAGCAGCGCAGTCCCAATCCTCAATACACAGACACGGAGGATAATGCTACTAGTCCTTGGAGTGGAGGAAATCATACACCGGTATTTACGGAGAACTTCGAGGAAGAGCAATATCCAGCTGCTGGACCACATGTTCGGAAAGCAAGTGATCTGACGGATTTAACGCTACCGATGCCTCCATATGCCAAAGGCGCCTCGAGACCGATTGAGTCGAGTACTATATCAAAAAGCCATGAGGAGCCACAGAAGCTAGTACAGGCGCAGAGACAGACAAGTTCACCGAAATCAACCGCTCCCTCTCGTGCACCGCCTTTGCCTCCAATACCCGATGCACCTGTTGAGCCAAGAAGGATCTCGATAGACCCCGCCGCAACCCCACCAAAATCTAGTTTATCCGGAAAGAAAGGGAGACCTCGCAATGTCTCGGAAGTATCAGCCAAAGATGCAGCTATCCCGAAACATATGAAGAGCACATCTTCGCGATTTAGCTTCGATATGATTGGTGCTGCCGAGCAAGAAAGGCTACTAGAAGATAGGCATCGTCAGCGCGCTCTGGAGAAGAAAACTGAGGATCGTGATGGGGATGAGGGTGAGGGTGAGGGTGAGGAGTATGGTGATGATTTTGATTATGATGATATGATGGATGATGATGGGTTGGAGGAAAGGATACCGGGTGTAAATGCTGATCTAGAGGATGACATGGATGAGTATGAGGAGCCCATTCCGGAAATTAATTATGATATCGAGGAGGAACCTGAAGATCCAATTCCCATGATCAACGCGTATCTCAACGAGGAATCTGATGAATCAACTCCAGAGAACGACGCTTATATGGAGGAAGGGCTAGAAGAGCCGCTTCCTGGGAGAACTGCAGAAGGCTTGCTAGAGGACAATGATCATCTCGGAGGATTTACTTTCCAGCAGTCTTTGGCTCCTCCACTAAGTCCACATAGCCCTGGCATGGTGGAAACTCCACGCGATGGGAATGGCGAAATTATCGGGTTTGCCATGACGAAGAATTCGCCGCAGATTCCAGGCACTCTTAACCAAGTTTCCACGATATCGCCGGTCTCTTCGGCGTCTGATGATGTTGCTATCGCTGACGACAGAATGCACGGGTTAGGCCTCCAGGGGCTCGAGAATTCAAAAGAAGAGAACGAGCTGGCCTCAGACTTTCCCGAGGCGTTAGGAATCGACGACGATGATCTCTATTTTGACGACGGTATTATTACTGGACCTGGAAACGTAGGGGATGCTGTCGAGTTTGATGAATCGGTGTTTGACAACATCGACACGGATGATTATGGGAGACCCCTGAAGCCATTCTCAACATTACCTACGCTCTACGCACCTCCAACGCTCGCTCCAGATACTTCACCACCCTTGAAAAATATCGACGAAAATACAGCAGTGGATGATATAACTGAACTTATTTCGCCCGCTCTACCCCCCGCTGGGGGTTTGGCTCCCCAACCTTCAGTATCGGAACGTGTCAAACCACAGCAGTCTATCGCATCATTACCCACACACGGCTTGACTGAGAACAGTCTCGCCGCGTATCAGTCAGCTCTAGCCGCAGCAGCATTCGCAGCCGCCGCCAACGGAAAATTCCGTCGCGAGAGCGCCGTAACAAACCCAACACCTTCCGAACAAGGCGACCCGCACCCCGGCCTCGTAACAGACTCCAGCCACACCTCGCACTACGAGCCCTTCTCCCCATCCTACGAACTAGAAGACGACTTCGACTATGACGACGTCCTCGCTGAAGACGACATCATCGCCGCCGCCAACGCCGAAGCTCTCGCCAATGATTGCGATGGATTTTACGGCCAGGAATTTGGCTTCTACTCCGCGCCCGCCGCACAAGAAGCCGAGTATGCCAATGGCGGCTATTTCGGGCCGCGTGGCGTAGAGGGTGTCAATCGTTCTCAGAGTGGCCGTGTCGTTTCGAGAGAGCCGAATCTTACCCCTATCACTGAGCGCAGCGAGTACTCGAATCGCAACTCATTCATGTCGCTCAACATGCATGGACCCGGCTCGGTTACTAGTCCCGGTCTCGCGCAGCTGGCTGGTATGATGAGTTCGCAGGAATTCGACGCAGGTGGCGATATGAGTCTCAATGCCCTCCTCAAACTCCGCCGTGGGGCATGGGGTGGCAGTCAGGCGTCGTTACATAGTAGTAACGGCAGCCCGAAGAGCGCGGGTGGGCCGGACGATACGAGTCCAAGCGGTACACATCCGCCTTGGGCTCAAGGAGGCGCTGTGGGAAACCCATCTTCTTCCGGTCATAGAAGGAAAAACAGCGCGTTCAGCTTAGCAAGTGACGCTGAGGATTCCCCTCCTGGCAGTCCGACGCTTACGATGAGTATAGCAACGCTAGCAGATGATGCTACGGGTAAAGAGAATTTCAAGAAACATAAACATAGTGGGAGTACGGAGAGTATCTCTTACCTGAAGGAGGAGGATCCTGTTATTGGGGAACGCTGGATACTTGAGAGGAGAAGGACATGCGAGGGCGGCGGGGTGGAAGTACTTGGGCGGGAGGTGGTGCAGGGTGGGAGGATATAATACCGGTATACTTGGATTGGAATCTTGGAGTTGTATTATATGGGATGGGATAGATACCAGGCTTATGAATGTGGCTTTGGGTAAACGTTAGCATGAAACCGGAAGCAGGGAAATGAAATAATATTACCTCCCGTTTTTCTCTGAAGCCCTGGTTTCCCTTCTGAAGCCCTGGTTTCTCTTCTGTTAAGTCATTTCGTTGCGATCTGATTCCTCCGCGAAAAGACAAGAGGCTAGTGCTCAACAGTGGTGTTTTCCCACATACATATATTCACTCTCCCATCCTTTCCCAGTCTTCTTTTCTGCCAAACATGTCTAGCCTATCGAGAACAATTACTGTGTTCCCATCGCCCGCGCGTATCACTTCTCCAACAAGCTCACGACGATGTTAGAATGTCAACTAGTCACATGTAGTATCACGTGGAGCTTCGCTCCTTAGTCCCCCAGCCACCTTAGGTGGCTGGCTCCCTATGTAGCCCCTACCATTCTGGCTTCCATAGCAGCAAGCATAGTAGCAACTACTTGTGGCAGATGTCTTTAGCCTGCAGGGCGCTGCAGGTCATCAATGTTATCCCCACTCGGCCTCCATGTCTAACAATGGCTGCGTGTCGAAGACCTGGGAAGAACCCCCATTTCCGTCTTTTCATAAAGCATGAATGACGATGGAAAATGACAGCAAAAGCCTGTTTGACGGTGAATGAGACCTGATGATATTGTATTTCTACTCCGTAGGCTTCTCGGTGAGGAGAGGAAGACTTCTTGTGGTGGGTTCATGATTTGTAAACTTCGTGCCCGTGGTGATATCGAGGAGGTGCCTGAGTCCTCCCTGCTTTTTTCTCTTTGGTTTGTTTAAATGACTTGGGGGTATTAATGTCTTCGGGTGGGCTTTATATATTTTTTACACCTTCTTGGGGATGGGGGGTTGGCATGTTGAGTGGGGAATAGAATGGAAGGTGGTGGGGTGCTGATTGGTTGCGGGGTGGTTTGGTGGAATGGGTATTAAAGGGGTTTCGAGGCGCTGTTGTGGTCTTCAAGACATAAGCTGCGACGATAGAGGAGACTCAGGAGTCCTCTGATGTTTCTAAAATCAACTTTGACCGCGGGTACACAACGGCGCTGTCTTAGGTGGGTGTGCTAAGTTCTGCAGCTGCATATGAGGAGTGGTGGAGACAGAGCTAGTGAATTGACTGAATGAAAGTGTTTATTGACAGCAAGAATTTTGCGACTGGAATAATTATTTGACAGCATGTGTTTCGAGGATGTAATGAGATTTTGACGTGGAGTTGAATCGATTCATTGCTTGGACGTTGAAATGCAGTTGAGGGTAATTCTCAAAAGAGTCGAAAAGACTGAGATTGGCGGCGTTACATCTTGAGTTCTTCAAACGATATTATGGAAAAATAATGGGCCAGTTCTTTTGCAGATCATCAAAAATTCGTCGTCTTTGGGTTTTTTTATAGAGAGATTGTTGTACTGGAAAGCCTGAACTAAGGTAGGTCAGAGGGACAGTTTGGGCCAACCCTAATTTCTGCACTACTATGAATTGTGATAGTGCTCCTGGGGCTCTAAGTAACACTGGAATATAATGTGCCAGGCCGCGTGGGACATTAAAAGTCAACCTCATAAGTGAGTGCCGCCTTTGTCTATCCACCATAAGAAGCTTTAGGGCAATACCGGTATAAGTCCTAGGCTTATTATACTAGGTAGCGCTATATATATAATATCAAAGGGGGGCATTGTCCTAATTTATATAGTACGCCTTAAAGAATAATATATTAAAAGTTTTGAAGTTACCTAAGCGTACTATAATGTATCTGGATACTATATCATCTTACTAATATATTATATACCTAGAGTTAGGCCACTTCAAAATTGGTACTATTTGACACTTTGGTAGTTGGCCCAAATTGTCCCTCTGACCAGTCCCTCTGACCTGCCATACTGAGCGCAGCTGGAGGCGCAAGTCATGTGGAATCTTTCGAGACAATTCGTTTTAGCGGCTCCCACTTGCTGCAACCATGTTGCTTCTCTTGAATGCACCGAGCTTGCTTGTTTGCCAAAGATAAAGACTGTGTCGCAAAATAAGATTGCATTTCGATCTCAGGTGGCTGGTATTTTTGTGCGTCTTGGGGTGTGTGGGGCACAACTTGGAAGTGAATAGGAGGAAGATGGCGCTAGTGTATGAGGAGTCTTGAAAAAGCAAAAGAAAATCTCAGATTGACTTCCCATCTTTCTTTCCAACCCAAACTTTTCCAACTTGGCCAGACCAGAGCCACCATGGATGCCAATATGCAGAAAGGCAAAGAGCAGTCGTCTATCAATGACTACTTCAATGACATCGGATGCCCCGTGTTTCCCAGCGAGCGCAAGCGCCTCAACGCCGTCAAGACCCGCCATCTCAAAAAGCCGCACTACACAGGTGATATATGGGACCTTACCAAGGTTCTAGGATACATTGGCTATCGCGGAGACATGGATGAAGAGAACAAGGGCGTTGTTATCAGTCGTCCGGAGATGGAAGCTGGCTGGATGAGGCTACTTATTCGGTCTTACAAAGGCTACGACCCGACGAAGCGTGCTACTGAGGAGGGGTACGAGGGCGCGGGACAAAAGTCGGATCTGCTCTGGTGGAAGAAGATGTTGCTCCGCCATGGTATCTCGCAGGTATGTGGCTAGCCCTTATCCTTACGTTTCTTCTTGCATGTGCTGATGATTGCTCAGATTCGAGCCCTGGATAACAACAACAGAGAGACGGAGCAGGATATTGAGAGATACTGGCAAAGAAAAGCAATGTTCCAGCCGGGTTTGGACATCGTCGTAGGTTATCTAGTGGACTTCCTATATGTATAACGCATTAACCCGTCGTAGAGCCATTCTCCAGACACGGATTCCGACCATGCTGAACAGCCCGATTTTTCGAAGAGTTGCACTTCCTCCGATGCGGACTATGAGGAGTTTGCGAGAGAACGGCTAGCAGCAATGAGGGAAAAGGATGCAGAGGCTGAAGGAGTGGCTGGAAAGTTGGGTGAATTGCACGTCAGCGAGGACATGGATACCACCGAGGGTTGATGCGTTTTGTCTGTAACTAAGATGCAATTTTGACTTGACAAAAATTCCCCCTTCACATCGTATATTGTGGTGGGGTTGCAGAGCATCACCACGTGAAACATAGTCATGTGCCTAATAACCCACGAGAAGCTTTGTAAATATGTGTTTCTCTACTGGCTTAGAGCACCATCCATCTATATCACAGACGTTGAAACTATAAGTCACATCCTAGCCATAGAACGCGCGGTTGTGTTGTCCCTCCACAATATGTATCCCGATAATTATGAGTCTGAGACACTATCGCTAGAGGTGAAACTAAGTTCTCCTTTGAGCTTGAATGTCTTAAAGACAATGAGACTCTTTTGATACCGTCATCTTCTGGATGCCTAAAGCTATTATTTGAGAGTTTTCCCTGAAGCTTGCGTCTCGATCAAGGATATAGGTGGCACCAAACCCCAAGTAGGTTTTCTATGAGGAAAGGAGTACAGAGGAAGGTCTTGCACTCTATCAACAAGACAAGCGCGAAGGATAATAGGCGTTCGGGGCCGGTAATCAGTTCATAGAACACGCAGGTTCTAACCCTCAAGGCAATACTGAGATTTCAGAGACTGCCATGACATCTGCGGGGCTTTCAAAGACACACCCCTCTCCCTGTTCACATGCCTCATACCCTATACCCACCTCAATAGGCGGCACAACACGGCATAATACACCTCCGTTCAACAGCCGGCAAGCAGCCAATCACCAGCAATCTCAACAAGTGCACTACGTATAAACCAATTTAGCAATTTACGCCTTCAAAATACATTGCGGTTGAGGCGTCCTCCACACTTACGCAGTTTAGCTACCTTGTGTAGCTCTGCAGTGGAAAGGCGTTGATACATAGAGATATCGCTTTCACTGTACTATGTACAGCTCCTAACTAGACACATTGCCTCGTGGTGCAATCTCCATTATTGATTCGTTGCTTTTCCGCAATGGCACATAGGAGTTCGACTCTTCTACAACCCGTATTTCATTGCTTTTCCGCAATGGCACACGGAAGTTCAACTCTTCCAAAGCTCGTATTCCTATTGGTTTGGAAGCGAGTAAACCAGCTCATTGCACATCGAGCGAGTTATTAGGCCTCAGTGGCTTATTTTTGCCATTTAAATATATTTTTATACTTGGGTTGGGTTGGGTAAGTTGCTATACCCAACCCAACCCATTTACTACGCTGGCCACATTATTTTGCATTTTTTATCTGTAATTTGATTTTAGGTCTTGTTTTTTTGCAGGTTTGCGCGGCAAGTCATCTTTTTTTGGCTGTTTAGACGGGGTCATCGCTTCTCCTTTTTAAGCGAGCAGGTGAATGCGCGCCTGTCTGTAACTGATCAAATCCGGTGAGGTCTTTGTATTTTCGCTGTCAACGGTTGGTTGGGGAGACTGTATGTATTAGGTGCATCACGGGAGATTAAGCTTCTTCATTTTTAGAAGACTATTTAGAGAATGGTTCTCTTTTTTCCTTTGGAAAGCATAATTATTTGTATCGCCTACCCCCTATTCCAAATCCAAGTGCGGGGTCATCGTGGCAGACCCGCAACATTCATCATATCCTTAAGAGAGACGCATATCAGCTCCTTATGGAGGCGTACTCTCGTCCTTCGGATTAAACTACGGAAAGCTCCCCTTCTCAGGCCCAAAGTAGCCTCGTGCCGGAAGTGGCAAGATTCCCACCAGCGACCCATCCACTCCTGCAGAACTGACCTTGTTGCCCCACCAGCTAAGACTCTTTGGATGATACCCAATGGCAAAGAACATGATAAGCCCGCTGAGAGCAACTCCCGCAGTCAGAGCTGCAGATAGGGTATAGTTGTACTTCTCCCACCACGCCAAGCGATGCCGCGGCAGCCAGTACATGAAGACGAAAGACAATATCATGCCAGGGGTTTTGTAGGACATGTTAGACGGCGCCCAATGCTGGACTCCCTGGATGATGAGAATGGGGTTCAGCCAGAGCAGCGAGGCAACAAACGGGAACAAAGTCCTGTCCATGAGCTCAAAGGTCCGCGGTCTAACCTTCGATCTCAACTTGTCCCGAACACCCGGAAGGTATTTCGGTCCGAAGTGTTGTCCGGTCAAGAACACAACGGCGATGCCAAAACCAATCAGGAAACACCACTTGAAGAGCGGGTAGAGCGAGTTGAACATGCGGTCGGATCCAAGGAGACCCCACATCAGAGAACTGGCGTAAAGAGGAAATCCATCATTGGCGCATGTGAATTTGCTTGGTTGAGTGGGAGTGCACAGGCCTTTGACGCTCGTGAGGATGAAATCCTGCGTGCCGACCGCCACGAAGCAAGTGATGATGATTGTTCCGATCTGGCTCCTGAAAACCGCCCTTGGCGCAATCTTGCAATAATGAGCCATCTTCTGATCCTGCACGTAGTTGTCTCCGTATCCAGCAAGCGCCCAAGAGCCCAGCGTCTGTGCAAACAAGAAGGCGTTGGGGTTGTTTGGCAGTATGAAACCGGTGATGACCTGGATCAGGGAGCCCAGACCCAGGTTGGTACCTGTTGTTGCTGACAAGAACGAAAGGGGGACGGCAAAGACGAGGTTGATGCCAATCATCACAAAGATGAGCCAGACTGGAGTATCGAGTGGGTAGATCTCGAGGAAAACTATCGAGACCACGATAGCGGCTGCCAGAATCAGGAGGAACCACCAGTCGGGGACTTCCTTGTACTTCGACATCAGCCGGCTGTGCACGTCCATCGCTCCTTCGTAGTTGCCCCTACCGTGCCGCAGTCCTTTGTAGAAATTGACATAGGCCTCCGAAACAGTGCTCCATTGGTTGACCATGATGTAGAGAAAATAGACAGGGTAAAACGCAAAGTTCGCTCCGACCGTTAGAATGTAACCTGCAGTATAGAATGGTGGCGAATACTGTTGATAGAGGCTGTCGTCGAGTTTGTTGTTAACAACTATTTGCTGGACTTTGTAGGAGGTGCCATTGTTTGTGTAAGCCGAGGACGAGTTGATGGGGAGATAAGCCGTGTTGTACATATTTGAGTAATAAATCCCCAGGATAATGAAGCCGCCAAGAATACTCCCAAAGTACATAGTACAGGTACTAAAGAAGGGCTGGGCTAGAGCAGCATACGAAGACGTTGCAACATTCCAGTCAAAAGTAGTGATCGGATTGAACAAACCCAAACCCAAGCTCGACCCAGTAAGGATTGCAAGAGTGACGTTCTTGGGATCGATCCAGGTCATCCAATTGAAGGTAGAAAGGGCCGTAAACAGAAATCCAGGGAGCCAATAGTAGACGAACATGCTGATGGTACAGATATAGAAGAACCTGTATCTGGAAATTGTCCATCCATTGATGTTCTCTTTCGGCTCGGGTTTAGTTAACGCTCGATTCATTGCGATGATTGGCAGCACCGTGGGCCACAGAGCCTTGACCGGGTACACGCTGAAACGTCTCAGATACCCAGCAAAGCCCATTCCCATCAACTGAACAAATAATGTCAACATCAACTGGTAACCGAAGGTGACGAAGGTTTCGCCGTAAAAGACTGGTGATTTCTGAACCAGAATCATTCCGTAGCTGTTTGTTGTGTAAATTGCTATGTTGCTGCGGAACGAATTAGTATGATAGAAACCCGAATTGGTCTAGGTAGCCAAAGAGCTCTGGAGCCATTTCTTTGGCTCCTGATACAGCTCACAACTCCGAAGCTCACACAGATGCTTCTGTATCGGAATGTAACTCACTACGTTATAGTCGCAAACATCTGTTCCTTGAAGGTCCAGGGGCCTGGATTTAGTGAGTGACGAGTGCCCATTACAGTGAGTCCCAAATCTGGCAAGACAAACTGAAATAGTTTGCCGCAGGGAAATAGCAAAATTTGGATCACCGGTCCACCCAGAGCTTCAAGCGAAGTTAGTGACGATAACTCGAAGCCTGCGAGGGATGGCAAGGATGGCTCGTAGGTGACACAGTGTACTTACTGATTGAGGGGAATCGACTATTGAAAAAGGTTGACATGAAAGTACCAATAATAGCCCAACCGATGCCTAAGAAATAGGCTCGAATGGTTTCAATCGGAACGTCTGAGTTATCTAGAGGCTCTGCCACGGCTCTAACTCCCTATATGCCATGACCATGAAGTCAGCATTGCCTGGTGTGATAACTAGAGTTGAAATACTCCACAAGAGTTGAGACTTTTCTCGGAGAAATTGAATATAAAACAATGCTAAAAGAGTGAATCACACTGTAGTGTTCAAGGCAGGATATTTCCCTCGACATAACGTACCGGATAGGGAGACGAGTATCTCATCATAGTCGCGTCAATCCTCAGATCTCGGTCGTAGAACTCGCCATAAGCCTTTGGACCCTCAAGCAACCGCTTCATTCGATCGCGCATGTCTGCCGGGAAATTCCAGTCGTCTGCATGGAACCTGACGGACTCTCGGACGATTTCCACGGCTTCCTCCTCGGTCATGTTGTTGATCTTTTCCAGGATGTAGTCGCCTTCTCCATTGGGAGCCAATGTCTCGAGCATCAAGTGAGGAATTTGGTCTCCGAATCGCTCTTGGATACCTGGTGCGGGGGTCTTCTTCTCTTGCTCAGACCCATACGGGTTCGGCGCCACTTCATCGTTAATACGTTCTACTGCTCCAGACATTGCTGCGAGGCTTTAATTCTGAGTCGAACAGTCCGTATGAAAATAATAGTATGATGAGGAAGAGGATGGATTAGCAATGCATGTTAAGTCCCGTCTGGTGGAAAGCGGGGAACAGGACATACACGTATATATTCACTTATCACAAAGGTCATCTGTGAATGCCTATAGCTTGCATACTTTTGGTCAGCATCTTATCATTGTATCGACTAGTTAATTAACCCCGTGCATGCTATTGGTGAAAGAGGTTGGAATCCGGAAACCATTGCTGCAAGATTAGAGTATTGCAGGGAAATCCAAGGTATCCAATGATTGATCTGTGTTTCGAGTAATGTATCAAAATTACGATAAAGCATTGGAAAGTATTCAAAGCATAGTGATAGCTTTTGATCTCTAAATATACTATGAGCTCTTACTTCTTATACAAATATGGTCCTATACCCAACTATAGAGTCGTTCAGCCTACCCACAAATCCATGGGCGAGCGTGGACAGCGGGGAAAGCGGGGTTGGTGGTGGGTGGTGTGGCAGTGCCCCTATACTCCGTAGTGCATTGCATCTAGGTATAAGAAGCATAAGAACAGTTAGAAAAAACAACGCCTTAGTCCTACTTTAGCTTTCTCTTTACGTAGTTATCTAGCTACTTCTAGATCTGCTTTTCTACCCCCTTTTCCTCTTTCCCTTCCCTTCCCTCTTTTCTCTCTTTCCCTCTCTCTCCACTCGGGTCGCGGGAAAAAGAGCTGCACCTTCGTAAATGTATCTAAATCATTAACGGCTTGGCTGACAGCTTACTCCCAGGCAAACCCCAGTCAGATTGAATCTGCCAGGGATTATTATGCTAGGGGCAGGGGTGGAAAACCCTACTCCGTAAGCAGCCCCTATTACTCAAACCCCTGTACTCAAACCCCTGCTCTTATTTCGGCTCGCCCAGCCGACGAAAAACGTTGCCTGCCTGTACCGTACTAAGGTAGGCGCTATACGCCCCATCACAGTACGGAAGGTATTGTCGAACCGGATCAGATACGGAGGTCCCTAGTTCAGCACCCCTGAGTATTTAGCTTCACAGCCTAGCCCCACGGCCCGTACCCACCCCCAGCGTGTAAATTTACGAAATAAGTGGTGGGAATTGGCCCATGCGTACGCAACACGAATAACTTACTCTTCTCTTTTACATTTCAGGTCAAAATAA
This sequence comes from Lachnellula cervina, assembly GCA_007825325.1. Lineage (NCBI taxonomy): Eukaryota > Fungi > Ascomycota > Leotiomycetes > Helotiales > Lachnaceae > Lachnellula > Lachnellula cervina. The sequence goes on along the minus strand of QGMG01000382.1, from coordinate 16,046 downwards.
CATAGAAAAGATCCTAAACAGTACGTGAAGCCTTTATAGCTATGTAGTATCATAAAATTAATTTTACACTTTATTTTTATAAGGGAATATAGTAGGTTTTTAGGTGTTCTAAAGGTGCTGATTTCGGCACTTATTTCGTACATTGAGAGCCACCCTACTCGGGGTAAATCACTCCGTACTAGGGAGGAGTGCGAAGTAATTTACCTATACCTCGCCCTCTACGCGGGAGAAAGTAGCGCCTTAATGAATCACTAAAACTCGCTTGTCTATTAGGACTCCCGCGGAGAGCTCGCCCTACTAAACCCGTTAGGATGTGGAAGAGGGCTTAGTATTAATTATTTGCGCTTTTTAGCCAAGGTTGATATGTAAGAAATCGAATACGGAGTATTACTTCGTAAGTCGATCTAAAATAAAATAGGCACGTAATCTCATACCTCCTTGTTGTGTTTTTGTTTCTTTCTTCTTTCGAGATAAGATAATGTGGGACCCGATAATGCGGGGAGAAGGTGGATGTAACTCCTAGCGATAAGGTCAAGAGTCTAGTGTCGGGAAACATCCGAAGTAACTATAGTAAGCCTAGATATAAAGGGGGCGGACATGAACCCTGTACAAGTGTAAATGGTGGACTTTTTATAGAATAATTCTACCTTAGGGAACTTTGCCGGTAGCTTTTCACTACGATTTTACTGACCGTTTTTTAGGAATCATGTTGGTGACCTTCGTCTGGCCATAATACGGGCCTTACCGTTAATACAACCGTAGTTAGGCTAATTAACATTCGAACAACTTTTGCACAATTGCTCGGGTAACAGTGCAGCTTCCTTGCATCTACCGGGAAAAGTCTATTCTATATGGTAAAGTATACCTAGCAACCACATGAAAGGTACGTAGTAAATGATTTGCGTGCAGAAGGTTGATCCTATTTGGTATGTCCGCCTCATTTATTTGAGTTCAGCCCTTCCGCTTCAGGGATGGCGCGTCGCTTATCCCGCTGCTGCTGTTGACGACAACGCGGTCTTTCATGTAAAATCCCAAAAGTACCTATAGAGTCTAAGCAGGTTTAAGTTACGCTGGTTTAAAAGTGTATAAACATTATATATATATACATCTCGTTCCAGGTCCCATTTGGATCTGCGGTGGTAAGTCTAACTAATATTACATCTCAAGTTGATATTCGCAATCTTGACTCCTACAGACCTTCGCGGCCGTCCACAAAAGCACGTGAAGCGAAGCACAGATTTGCAGTAATAAATCTATAAACATATAAGAGGAAATTAGTAATATCTTCTTAAGGCAGGTTTATAAGCTAGATATATTCCTATAAAATAATTAAACTTGAAGTTTAATATAAATAAAAAGCTCTTATATTTAGGTGATAACTATACTTCGCTTCACGTGCTTTTGTGGATGGCCGCGAAGGTCTGTAGGAGTTAACTTCCTATTATACTCCTTCGGCTCAAACTATAGGCTGTGAAACTCAAACACCGCTAGAATCAACTTTAGAGACGTATTTAAGTAGCAGGTTCTAGGAGGTAGGGCAGACTTTCTGCTAGAGATATATTATAGGGAATGGATTAACCCACCAGTGTTTAAAGAGAGACGGGTTTCAGCTGAACCACTCGACACTTGCTAAACTTTTAGCTGCACTGGCCGACTGTACGGAGTATAGCTAGGACAAAAGGTTATACAAGGCCTGTGTAGGAGCAGCTAGTAGATTGAGCTCGATTCCCAAGACCTCGTCCCTGGTAGCATGTACCTCCTGCTAGAATAAGGTTTAATGTCACACGCAGCTATTATACGCTAGCTTTGCCTTATAGAGCTAACCAAATCTATGCTGGATAATAGCAATGTTAGTACCAATTCCGCTTCCGAAGCAGATTGCAACCCTCTGTCTAATGCAGATGAAGTCCCGGGAGTTGAACAGGCTTTGAGTCTGGAACTATGCCTCTTTCATCCTGCAGCCACTCACTAACCACGATAATGAAGGAAGCAATAAGAATCATAAAGTGATTATCAATATTCAGGCATTGTAATTTAGCCTTGTTTCGCGAGATTTGGTTTTATAGAGTAACCTCTATATAAGCATGCAACTAAGCATAAAGTGAAATATATATAAATATATTTAGCATTTCTAGGTGCACAGATGCCACACAGATACCTGCAGAGAACATGCATGCGGTTTCTCACCGAAATTCGCTATAAGTATATTTAAATATGCTTATAGCAATTAATGCTTATAACAAGGGTCTTTCTTTACCAAGTGGACGAGTTATAACAAAATATTAAGATTACGATTGACAGCACGAAGGACGTTGGGCATGAAAGTTGGATTATTACCCGACCAAAGCAGCTAAATTTTTTAGCTATGTCTATTCAACGCCAATGACTAGAATTGCTGAACAGCAAAATTCCAATTACTCCTAAAGATGTCGAGAGCTGGTCTCAATACGGGATCCACAAGCCAATTCACGTTTCCAACCCCGATTACCTGAATGACAGCGCCCCCAGGCAGATGCTGTGAACAGAGAAAGTCAACTCAGCGGAACTAAACATGTATCATGAGAACGCTCAGCGACTTTTTAAATCCGACCAAATGTAATCAACCTCAAAGTGCAAATGTACGAAGTGAAATTAAGGTCATTGTCATTAAAATATTATATACAGTTTGAGAACCTCTTCACAGCAGACATCTTTACACCCCAAACAACTTGATCTGTCACGTGTATTGCGCTACACGTGATGCCTGGCGCTCCCTTCCCTTAGCGCCACGCTAGTTAGCCACATATTAGGGCCCCATTGAGGGCATCCATAGAATGTATCCCCTTTTACCACCCCAATATGCAGTCATCCTGACATGATCACGGCCTACACGGCACCATTCGTCAAAGCAGCTCCAGGGTAGGTGGCTTTGAAGTGCGTAAATAGATCGGTTCCATTGACGCTCAAGTCCTTGTATGCAGGGCAGTCCAGAGAGGTGAAAACGGTACCAAGGGCGTCGGTGAGTGCCGAGAGGATCGGGCCAAGGGTGGCATACAGCGAGGATAACAGGTTAGGAGATGCCTCCCTCAGGAATTGGAAGGCAAAGCACAGGGCGTTGTTACCCTCTAGCAAATCGGCAGCGTTAAAGACCCCACCGGTGATGTCGGCAAAGTCAAGACCAGTGAAGGTGTTTACACCGTTCGTGTTGCCTCCGATGCTGGTGAAAATTAGTAACGGGAAATATAAAAGATTTTGGGATAGCTTACCTGAACAGTTGCGGGTACTTGATGATGGTGTAGTGTACCAAGTCCTTGGCCCCATCCATGAATAGGAAGAGCTCTGGGCGTCTGTAATAATTCTCGGGGATCCTGTCACTTCCCTTCGTATACACCATGTTGTCGTCTGGACCACTGACACCGTATATACTCTTCAAAGCTTCCTTGCCTGTTGCGAGTCATGTTAGCTCCGATGAGGACAAGTATTAGTGGGAGACATACCGAAAATTCCATCCGGATTCTCTGCGGAGTGGTTTGCGAACAGTTCACCAGAGAAGATAATGGCGGCATTTCGGACGAACCATCCACTCCATGGTAGGTAGATGAAGTTAGGGTTGTATGAAATGTCCTGGTACCATCTCTCGATGGCATATTCAAACATGACGTCTAAGGTGTAGTTGGGGACTTCCGCATCCTTTTGCTTGTCGAACAAGCGGCCGAAGTAGGTCATGTTTGTGTCTGAACACGTGAGTCAGCGACGTGGGACATGACATCTAAGTACAATCTCTGAAGACTTACCGTCAACGTTGCCAATAGGATCAAATTTGTCATTGCGAGTGTTCGAGCCATCGACTTCAAAACCGTTGTGGGTACCAGAGAGACCGCGAGGTTCACCCAAAAGCCCGCCGAGATTATCAAGAAGATTTTCGGGATTGGCCGAGCTGGATTGACCACCCTGGAAAACTGGTGGTTAGTAACCGCGTATTTGTGCACAAGCAAAAGACGCAGGATAAGACCTCACCATGCTGACACTCGGATTCAACGACACAAGATTACCTCCCAAAAGTGTACCGTATACTGCGAGAATAACACTGATATCTTTGCCCATTCCCCAGACAGTCTCAGTAGCATCCATGTATTGCTGAATCTTGGGGTTCATCAGCAAACGGTTCTAAAGACTCAAGGAACGACCTTACGGTGGCAACACCATTACGCGGCAGGTAGTTGTGATTTGCCAATGTGTTCAATCCAGGGCATGGACCACGCACATCACCCGCAGTGAAATTTGGCATCATAAACTCGTGATCACCATGGACTGCGTACGTGGTCAGCGGACTCATGGGGGTGTTCAAGGGGGAAACGTACCATCAATGAGTTGAGCTTTAGCGTCGAACGTCGACCTCTTTCTCGGGCGTTTTGACGCAGCCATACCTTCAGCGAATGAATCCTTCACCAGGGTTGCCAAATGCTCAATAGGGATGTTGTGTCCGCCGACCTCGGCTGTGCTGCCGGCCACAGGGGAGCTCTTCTTGAAAACATCCAGAGGCACTGGAGCATTCAGGTCGACGTCTTTCGCAAATGCGGGAAGAGCAGAAACATGCTGAAAGGCGTGCGACAGAACAAAAAACGATACACAGTTGAACAGCTTCATAATGAGTGATTGAAGTCTGAACTATATCAAAACAGAAAAGTCAAAAGAGTGTGATGGGTGGATGCATTTCGGATTGAGGGAAGACTCCAAGAGTTATATAGAGGTGATAAAATGTCGATCCTTTCTTGATCATTGTAGGCTCCATTTGAAGCTCCATTTCAAATGCGAGAGCGATGATTCGGGGTTATATTCCCAGCTAGGTGGAGATCTGCCGGCTACTTGCCTTTTTCTGGCATTTTGCAAGGGCGATGTAGATCTTACCAAGTATAATTAAGTGTGACCCCTATATAAGTACTCCGGGTAATACGGAGGTGCAGTAGTAATATATTGACACTGCGCTACTCCGCGAAGCCGAAAAGTAATTCGAGCCCCGCTTCTTCTACAGTGAGGATTTACGGTGATAGATAGTGATCTCCTAGCACTAAATATTATTACTAGCCACCTGATTGGTCAAATAGATGGTGCACTGTTCAGAGTGTATGATTGGAATCCAAGAAGGGAATCAAATTACTTTTGAGCCGCGCGGAGTAGCGAGAGCAGGGGGGTGATGCTGCTTACGTTTTCTACTCTCTATAACTTCTTTAATACTTATTATAAATATAAGCTTTGAAAATTATACTTGTCTTCTAAGTCTAGCGAATATAGTTATCTAATTTCTTCAAAAATGAAAAGTTGTTGCTAGTATAATGCAAGGTTGGAAAGTTTATATCCCTGCTAGCGTTGGGTTAATACTCAACCGCCGTACCTCCGTAGTTGTACAAAGTCTCCCAGAGATCTCCAGCAATATGAAATCTTGTCCAATCCGGTGTCTAAATTCTGTGCATTATTACCTGCCTAACCCCTATAGTGTTTTATGGCCTTCTCCACCAAAAGTCGCTACGCTATGTATTCTTGCGATGGATAGGAAAAAGCGGCACTAATTTATCATGTCCTTGGCGGCGTGGGATATTAGAAGTCCACCATATTAAGTGCCGCTTTTATCTATGTCGCATAAAGAATATTGGGCTTTGTGGAAAAGGCCGTACGGAGTAAAGTTCTATAGCAGTTACTTCGTCCCAGGCGAAATAATTACGCTAAGAATTCTATAGCAAGGGGGTAAAGAATAGTGGTACTCTCCCCCCCCCTGAATAATTGTTGTTTAGTGGGCTTCGCCACCGTAAATACAAGGGGACTCGGCCAGTGATATTACTACGTCTAGGGCCTAGTGGGACCTTACAAGGACCTTACAAGGACCTTACAAGGACCCTTCGCCAGGGCTGTAGCCATTCAGTTCTATAGGATTCTACGTTTTGTGGAGAATCCCCACCAAATAACAATTATTCAGGGGGGGGGAGAGTAAACGTGATAAACGTGGTAAACGCACCAAAGCAAGGCCCCCTTGCCCTAGTCTTCTTAGCGTAATTATTTCGCCTGGGACGAAGTAAGTCTATCCAACCGTATCGACGGTTATGAACACAGCTGGATCAGCACTGTTGATCCAGCAGTAACAAAAGTGGATAGCCCGGCCCCCCAGCACTGTTCTCGAAGGTCAGTTCGAAATATGCTATAGTTCGGTTAATTAGCTTAAGTCTTACTACTCGCTTTTTTTTTAAGTCTGACACTCCCTACTACTTAGCGTAGATCTCTAGATCCTGCGTATATGACTAGCCTGTAACCCTAGTATATGCCTCTAGGATAGCGGGACTAAACTAATTCTAAAGTGAGACTTCTTAACTAGAGCCCTGTTTTTAGTTGAATCCAAGCTCTTTAAGTAGTACGGAGTATAGAAGAATGGAGTAAATATAGTAGGGAGTATTAGACTTAAAAAAAAAGCGAGTACTCTATAATCATAAAATTCTGTAGGAACTGTAAACTTGGTTAACTGGCTTGGGCCGATTTTATAATAAGAGAAACCTTCCCTGACAACCCTTGAAAAGCTATAGTAACTCCCACTTTCTGGCCTAAATACTTTCTGGTTTTGCTTTCTTTATCCTTTCTTCTATAATAGCATCTCTGTATAGGTTTATGCATATATTGAGCCTCAACTTCTAAAGTAGAGGTGAGCTAAAATATTTTCTGGAGTGAAGTCTTAGGAAGTGATCCTGGCTATACCTAACCTTTTTTCGCCCCTCCTAGCTAGAGATGAGGAAAAGAGAGGCTACTGATCCTTGAAAGTTATTAGAATAGGGGTAGACCACTTATTACCTGTAGTTCTTTGATTAGCTCGGCGCTGATATAAAATCACTAGTTCTCTACTTATTAAACAAATCGACTTCTTTCTGTTTTCATTTTGGTAGTGCAGCTTGAGCTGTGCCTTGGATATTATAGTTACTCGATTATCTAAAAATCGAAATGACTCGGTTAAATAGCCCTTTATAGAGATCACATAATTGTTACCTTGAAAACGAAGTAGGAAGGCATATCTCTTGCTCCGTACTTGCCTTTTTTTGAAGTCTGGCAGCCCTACCTGATTTGTACCACCCGCTTTATAGTATACTCCGTACCACTTGAGGAGCTTAGATTTGACTATTACAGGGCTCCTAGGAGGCCCGAGCATAGAAGTCTCACTTTAAGATTAATTTATTCTATGAGTTTTAGGGATCTACTTCGTATACTATAATAAAGAGTTACACCTGTGACGAAGTACACTAGGGTAAAGAGCTACTTAGACCTACAGGATTCTACTTTGTACTTCGGAGATATCTATGCTAAGTACTCGAGTAGTGAACCTTCAGGTGGGGGGGCTACCAGACTTAAAAAGAAAAGGGGTGTACTTCTTTCCCATGAATCCACTTTAAACGTCTCAGCCTATAGATTAAGCATGCGTAAATTTATGCGTACTATGCAGGGTGTGCACGCTCTTTCGTATACTGATCTTTTAATCCAGCTCATTAAATTAGTCGCACGCAATTAATTCTTCGCTGTACAAACGAAGGCCGTGCGACTGCCTTCTAGCTGGAGGTTGGAGGTGGGAGTCTGCCACTGGGAGAAGCTAGGGAGGCCGGGGCTTTGCCGATTATCCTAGGTCAGAAAACCCGTTGCGCACAGACGTGGTGTCAGGGGTTCCGAAATTCCTTCGTACTCCGTACTCCAAAAGCCATAACCCCTGTGCAGGGTTTTCGCCTACAGTAGGATGAAGTACATACTAACTAACCCCTTTATGAGGGTTTGAGAACCTCTTCTCTAGGGGGATACTGCGCAATCATTTTGGATCAAGATGATTCGTTTGAAATATCATATGTTACTATCACATTGCTAATGCGTAGTATTTCATATTATTACACCTTATACCTGATATGAATCCTTTTATAATTATGCTCTAATGTGTAAAGACATTGAAAAAACAAAGTCACACCTCCTTTTGCGCTGTGCCTTTCAAGTACCGGTATTCAGATATACATCAGATCTAACAGCCATCACCGTTTAGGGAATTCACAGGCCTGAGCTGGGAATCCAGAAACCGGGGATGAGACGTGGCTGACTACGGGGTAATTAGCCACTGGACATCCCGCAGTAGCGAACCAATGAAATCCCTACTTCCTGTACGGAGTACCCTCGTCGTCGCGGACCGCAAGTTGCGGTCCGCGGACGTTGAGATAGGCATGACTAGGACTCCAGCCGCTTTTCCTTCAGACCGCAGGTTTTTCGAACTTTGTCTAAAATAAAAGCCTGTTTGTAAGAAAAACCTATTTACTAGAATTCATGAAGTATTGACTCATCAGTCACAAAATATATAAAGGGCTACACAATCAGGACCAAAATTAGACTTTAATCCGTTTTGTCCTTGTTTTATAGTTACAAACGTAAGTCCTATGCAAAATAAACCCGGTTCCTGGAATAGGAGCTACTATGGAAATCACCCTCGTTTATACCTCTGCGTATGGCTTCCCTGGGACGAAGTACGCGTTGATATCGCTAAAAATTGCCCTCTTTCTTCTTGGCCGTCCGGACTTAGAAAAAAGCTTTCTTCGAAAAATATTACCCGTTGGCTTCGGGCCGCCCCACTACCTCCTAGTGGTCGTTGGGTAACTGAAGGCTGACACCAAAGCGGGGCTGACACCTTTTTCCCATACTAAAAGCTTATCCGTGCGTTTTTTTGGAAGACCGCGAGACTTACGCATAGATAATTCTTTAGTATGGGAAAAAGGTGTCAGCTTTGGTATTAGCCTTGAGTTGCCTAACCACCACTGGGAAGTGGTCGGGGGGAGTAGTCGGCGGCCTGAGGCCCACGGGTATTGTTCATTATAGGCAGTGAAAATCATGTACAGCTTCAATCTTGTCTTACTCATTGATCTACACTTCTGCGGAGCCAGTAAGCTTTTTCGTCATGGGTTGTAATAATAGGGTTTTGAATGCTTGCTCAACGCGATCATGCTTGCAATGAACATCTTTCTCTAAATGGATGTCTTGCTTTGGATGAAATCTACAAAGTGTCGACACTTTCTCCCTCCCTCCTAGGATGGGAGGCTTTATTCGCCCCGTGCTTTTAATTTGTTGTTCTTCTTTCAGCACCGGTCCTGTACAACACGATCTATCACGGAAGGTTTCATCTTCTACGCTTTCTTCTACGACTCTGGATTGTCAATATGAGACTCCTTGGTAGCGTTCTCGCCTTTGGTGCAGCACTTGTTAGTGTTAGCCACGCGGCCAGTCTCGCAGAGTTAGCAGCACAGATTCCTCCTTGTGGAGTAAGTAAACATACGGAAACTTGTGTAATACAGAAAGCTCATTCTATTGATAGTTGCTATGCTTGGAGACCGCTATATCAGCGTCTCCTTGTACTCTCGCGAATTCGACATGTATATGTACCGACGCTGCCTTACTCACATCTGCCGCTGCTTGTTTAGCCACGTCTTGCACTCCTAAGGAACAACTCCACGTCGCCAAGATTCAAGAAGAGGGATGCGGAGTACCTGTTGTGTCAGAGCAGTTAAAACTAAAGATCGTAGCCCACCTGTTTTGTGTTCTGGCAGAAGCATGTGTCATCCTACGCATATGGACGAAGCTGCAGCTTTCGCACAGCCTCCACAAGGATGATTGGGCAATTGTTGGCGCGGGAGTAAGTATTGCTCTTCTGGTACCTATTTAAGAAACATGTTCTAACTGGCCTAGATCTGTCTTATCCCATTCTGGTATCTTCTTATTGCTCGTACATATATGCCACTTCTTATTTTACGCCTTTTCTAACACCTTTAGTTACCGCACAAGGCCTTGGTTTGAATATGTGGGACACAGATATTGATAACCTGGACCAATTTTTCAAAGTTAGGCTCACCACAGGTGGAAACAAGATATAATACTGACAGTCTCGTACCAGTTATTTTTCGTTGAAGAAATTATATATATTATGATGTTAGCAATCACGAAGCTCGCACTCCTCCTATTTCTCGTCAAAATTTTCCCCAGCAAAGGCTTCCGCGCAGCATGTTGGACAGTCGGCGTAATCACACTTGCCGTTGCAATTACGTTTATTATAGTCACCGTTTTCTCATGCGCCCCTGTCTCACATTTCTGGACACAATGGCAAGGCGTGTCTAAAGGAAAGTGCAACAACATCAATGCCCAAACCATTGTAAGCGGCGTAATAAATATCGTCCAAGACTTCACTATTTTGTTTCTTCCTGTGATGGAATTGTACAAGTTGCAGGTGTCCAGCCAGAGGAAGATTCAACTATTTCTCATGTTCAGTGTCGGACTCTTGTAAGACCTACTCCTTCTGCTTGTATCTTATATCACTAATCAATGCTATCTATAGTGTTTCTATTATCAGCATTATCCGACTTAAAACTCTTGTTAGTTACTCGCGTACAACAAACCCCACCAGCAAGTTCTTCCACCTTTTAACCCTCTTGATTATCTATCTAATATCTGCTTAGAGGACTACACTAGCCTTGTCATATGGTCCACCGTTGAGCCCACAGTCGCCATCATGTGTGCTTGCATGCCTAGTATACGCCAACTCCTTGGACACATAACTAGCAGCAGTTGGTTCGCCAGCACAGTCCAATCAAAGCAAGCCACCGGCTACCTCAACAGTACCGACCCGCGGATCTACCAAAGCCGCTCGTTCAAGATTGAGAGCAAGCTGCGCAGCCAAAACGATGATTTCCATGAGCTCGCTAGTATGAATGACGGAACTGGCAGCAATGCTCACCTTGATCATCCGTCTGGAAAATCCAACTCTGTTACGAAAGACGGAAGCGAGAACGGTGCTTTCGATGGACATGAGGATGAGCAAGCACACGCTGCCCATGTGTGGGTAAGACATCAATCTACACATAAAGCGGTTGCATGTTAATTCTAGCCAGACCCCTACGCACTAAAGGTTGCCCAAGTTAGCTCTCTTCTACTGGCTAAGCAGAACGCTCATTCGGAGTATTATGACCAAGGATCAAACAATGCACTGAAGGGCTCTGTAGTCTCTTAAACATGAAAAACATTTTTATGTATATAAACTATTATTTTACAACTTAATTCTTCACAATCCTTCCACAGTACTTGAGAAGAATTATTTGGCTCTATCAACGGATTACGTAGTAGCAAAACAATGCTTTCAACAATTCGGCGCTATCAGAGATTCGGAATCCAAAGTTCTTTTGCGAAACACTCGAGAATACCTATTGCTGAGCCAGGTCTATACCTCTGGTCCTTATTCTCAGCGACACCCATCTAACTCCAGCTCGCAATTCCAAGTTTAGTCTTGATCTACCGTGAACTTTTGCAGATACTTTTATAATTCAATGCCACATAGGGTCCGATTTTTAGGCTCTAAACTCGTGCTACGAAGCTTTCTAGTGCTCCGTAAGCTTACTGCATAGCAGGAGTTATAGTTCAATCAATTCAAGTTAGCGTTTCTCAATAGAACACCTTTCCCACGATGCGATATGAGGGAGGGTGGGTGTAACAAACACCTCGGATTCAGCAGAAGTCTCGACTTCACCGCCCAATTCAGACAGTATTACGGTTACATTAGTTGGATCTTGTAGTACCGACACTGCTCAATCCGGAAGTACCATGACCTTGGACAATCCTACCGGGGAGCGAACAACTAATGTGAGCAAATGGTGATTTCACACGCTACGAACGGACGTACGAGCAGTGTGAAGTGAAAGGAAAATCCTATTCATTGTGAGGGTTTGTGGAGTCCTCAACAGTGATGCCGTACACTAACTTCTAACCCCCATGCCAAGTACTTTTTGGAACCCCAGCCACTCTAATGATAATATTCCGACCATCCTATTTCGGGACTAAGCCCGCGCAGGGTAAACTCTTCCCTGCTAGCTCTACTTCCTCCCCTCTCGTGTTGGTAGCTACCATGCTAGCTTACTACTTTGGGTTTCCTGATTCAACCTCCCCGCTATCAGAAGCGGTTAGATCCGAACGAAGTGCAGGCTCCAAATAAGGAGTCTCGCTTTAAGATTGCTTTATCTATTCTCTTTCTTGATGTTCTGCAGATCTACACTAGGGTAGATAGCCATTCATATATGTGGGATTCTGGGTATTCAGGCTAAATAGTCCCTAGCGTTAGACTTGAAAAGAATGCAAGCAGTGCGCTGGTACATATGCAAAGTTCAAGGTTTAAGTGATAGTTGATGAACTTTTAAGTGGTTACGGTACTCGAGTACAGTGGTTCTTCACAACATAACTGCCGATCTTTCATAAGGCACTAACTCGAAGATACCCTCGGCCACGTCACAAGGAGGACCAAAACAGCTGTACTCCGTACCGTTGGCAATAAAGCCCTCTTATCTGTGTCTGCTTCTTCAATCCGGATTTTCGGTTTCGGACAGCGGCAATTTAACTGAAGCGAGTGGGGGTTAAAGAAACGGTCTTGCTCTTCTTCCCCCCCCCTCCCCCATTGAATAAATGAATAAACGTCATTTGCCGCGGATTTAGGTGATAATAATATCAGGCCGGCAGGTGTTTTCTAGGGCCTCTTGTGACTTTATCTACGGCCGTATATAGGAAGTAAAGACTTTTATGTACTCCTGCCATAAATATACGATAGTTTTACGAGGCTTATATAAGGTAGCCTATAATTTCACAATTATTCATGAAATATTACTATATGCGGGTGTGTGCCGACCCCGGCAAGGTTTAGGGCCGGCCACGTTTTCACCACATGGAAAGAAGGCGCAAACTGGCGATCCTTTTCAACTTTATTAAGATCTACTTCTTCGCTCCCAAGTTCGGATGGCATGAACGGCGATTTTGAAGACTGGTTACACCTTTAAAGGCTCGGAAAGTCCCGCATACCCACCTGTCAGACCATGGCTCGAGCATCAGGGGACACTATGTGAGAGTATATATACTACCAAGAACAACCGTTACAGAACATCTCATTATTTTCGGTCTGTCGATAGTTTGGTCTGGTAGAATATAGACTCCCAAGTCCCTAGGACGTCTTTCATAAACTTCGAGCTTCGATCAGCACACACTCTCTTTAACAATGGCGGCAACCAACCCATCGAACGATGCCAGTAACGAAAAGGTTCGGAACCATACAACATCTCGGTTCTTGAGATGGCTTCGATTCGCATGTTCGGAATACCGCCTTCTATTCACAATTGTTTTTGCACTTAATTTGGTTGGCGTTGTCGAGTTTCTTTTCAATTGGGTTCGGAGAGGTTATCCAAACGACAAGACATGTGCCCTAGCAACCTCTATCAACCTAGCTATCTCTATCGTTATCCGTGAGGAGCACATCGTCAACCTCCTGTACACCATTTGCACAGCCGTGCCTTCCACTGCTCCACTATGGTTTCGTCGCCGGGTAGGGAAGATCTATCATTTGGGAGGTCTTCATAGTGGATGTGCTGTAGCAGCGACTTTTTGGTTCATTCTTCTATCAGTCCAAAGCACCATCAGCTTCTGCTCTACAACATCCAAGCGCACAGAACACTGGATCCTCCTTATCGTCATTTATATTTTGGACTGCCTGCTCGTGTCCATGGTCGTTATGGCTCATCCTTCAATCCGTGCTAAGCTTCATAACGCCTTCGAGATTGTTCACAGACTAGCTGGCTGGTCAAGTTTGGCTCTTCTATGGACTCTCACAGTCCTCGATACCGACTTACGCCGATCCTCGAACCAGAAACTATCTTCCGCCTTATTCGGCAGTGCCAACATCTGGCTTCTCTTCATCGCTACCTTTAGCATTATCATCACCTGGCTCAACTGTCGGAAAGTTAAGGTTGAATCGGAACAACTTTCAAAACATGCTTTACGCATCAAGTTCGATTACGCTACTCCTTCACCAGGAACAACCATCCGACTGTCATCCAGTCCTCTCTTCGAATGGCACGCCTTCGCCACCTGGTCTCAACCCGGCCAAAAAGGGTTCTCTCTCATAATTTCCAATGCCGGCGATTGGACAAAAGCCCTCATTAACAGCCCACCCCGGGAGATCTGGGCAAGACGAACACCAACGTGCGGAGTGCTCCGGATAGCGCCAATGTTCAAAAGTGTCCTGCTCGTAGCCACAGGATCGGGCATCGCCCCCTGTTTACCAGTCATCATGTCAAGCACTACTCGTGTCAATCTCTTTTGGTCAACGCGAGATCCTTTGACGACGTATGGAACTGAGATCGGAGCTATTATCACGGCACTGGGAGATAGGGCGTATATTCACAATACTTCGACAATGGGAAGACCTTCGACATTGCCGTTGGTACTGCAGCAGTACAAGGACACTGGTTCCGAGGCCGTGATAGTCATTTCGAATCCGAAGCTGACGGGGAAACTGGTGGAGGACCTGGAGTACATGGGTATCCCAGCATTTGGTCCAATTTGGGACTCGTGATTGCTTGCCCGCGTAGACTGAGATGGCTTTTGCCTAATTGTTAATAGCTTTCGTCTCGAGAAGGATCTCGAAAGGTGGCGATACTAAGGAGTTGATAGATCTCTGTTGCACTTATTATATGCTACTTTCTTTATGGGTCACGATAATGAATTCGAAACATCGCTTTGCACTAAAATTTCAATGAAGCGATGTGTTAGATTCCTAAGCCCTTTTTCAAACTTTATATAGCGTAACTATAAATATAAGGTAGAAATATTATAAGCTTTTTTTTCTAAAGTAATATAAATATTTATAAGTAGTATATTGTAAATTATTCTATTATATAATAGATATTTAATATTTTCAAGCTTTGTTAGTATATAATATATATAAGAGGTATAAACTTATATACTTGTTAGAATCACAGGTATTGCATTATATTATAATTATAATCATTAGCTAGTTATATAGCTAGTTATTCTGATTCTATTAGTATACCTAGTTATATTATCTTATCTAATACTATCTCTAAGATAGTAGCAATAAGGTTATACCTCTTTGCTAAGCTGCTTAGTTAGTATACACTAAGTTATATGCCTATATAATATATATTCTAATACTAGCAACTTTTCTCTTTCTAGTATACTACTTCTTTCTACTATATACTTTCTACTTCCTTTCTACTTACTACTACCTATATAGTATAAGCCTAATATAAGAAAGTAGTAGTATATAAAATGCATATAGATAGAATTATAATTGCACTAGTAGCTATAACTAATAAGATCTAAAAACTAATAAGAAACCTTAAAATATAACTACTCTAAATTACTATAAGAAATACACTAAATATACATTTTAGATAATCGAAATAGGCTTAGCGTATAGCCCTATAGTATAGGGACACATTTGCTAATTAATCTAATTATTATAGTATAAGGCTTTATAATATAGAAATGCAGCTTTATAGTCTAGTTTTAAAAGCATTTAAAGTAGCTAATACAAATAGAATTACACCTTCTAGTAGTCTTTCTCTTTATAGTTTAGGCTATATATAAGAAGTATACTACTATAAAGGTTAGAAGATATTCTAAAGTTAATTTTAAAGCTATAAAACCTATTACTAGAGTTATAAAACCTATTAGTATAATTGAATTATTTCAAGTAACTCTTATAGTTTAGAGGTTTTAGAAGTATATTCCCTTATCTAATATGCCTTATTCTAATCCTTATAGTTTATAGCATCTAATAGGTTCGCTATAATTAACTATCTATTCTTAAGAATATAAATCCTATTTTCTTATAAGTAGTCCTATAATTTTTAGAGGCATTTTAGGCTTATAATATAGAACTCCTCTTCTAACTAATCTCTAAATTAATTAATAAAGTTAGTCTAAAGCTCCTAACTATCTAGCTCTATTCTCTAAAGATTTAGTATTTAATAAAGAATTATTCTATTTACTTACTCTTTTATTAAGTACTTAGGCTCTATATAGTTATTCTTTTCCTATATATCTCTATTAATCTTAAAGCCTAGTAGATAGTCTAGTATATATATATAATATCCCTTTATATTTATAGATTACTTAATAGATAATATATTAATTAAGAGTATTTAGAAGTGAGTTAAAAGGGATTTAGAAGGGATTTAGAGATATAA